>CAKNYM010049184.1:143292-159379 GCA_932195095.1 Andricus curvator
TATACAAACATGCAAGATATTCATAATATGTGTCGCCCAATTTCCTCCGAAAATACCAGATTGATTCGCATTAGACACACACTTTGCATGTTTGCACAACTCAGGGGCTGTCTGCAATAACCGGTTATAGAAGTCAAGCGCTTAGTATTTTGACCCTGAGAGCTTGTAAAAAATTTTTTTTACATAGATTAAAAATAATTCAATGATTTCCAATGAATACAACAGATTTCCGAAAGATGTAACAAATATTTCTAAAGTTTCATAAACATTTCGTAATGATTGTAAAAGAATACAAAAATTCCAAAGATGTCGAAAAGGGTACAGTACACCACATTTCGAAGATTTCAAAACATTGCAAAGATATCAAACGATTTCATATATTCCAGTGATTTCAAACGAATACGAAAGATTTCACAAATATTTCAAAGATTTCATAAAATGTTAATAAACATTTGAAAAGAACACGAAAATTAAAAAGGAAATTCTGTTACTTTTTTTAATAAAACTTCTTCTATAACCGGTTATTGCAGACAGCCCCTGAGTTGTGCAAACATGCAAAGTGTGCGTCTAATGCGAATCAATCTGGTATTTTCGGAGGAAATTGGGCGACACATATTATGGATATCTTGCATGTTTGTATAACCTGCCCGTTTATACAGAGAGCTTGTATATTGTCTACTATATATATATATATATATATATATATATATACATATTGTCTACTACTTTCGGAGTAAGTTTGCCACCCACCCAAACTTTTGGAAATTTACCCACTCCTTTGGGTAGGGGCCCCTAGTTTTTATATACGGTGTGTTCGTCCCTGAATGAATGAATGTGGGTCACAGTGGGCGCTTCATAACCTGCAGACTTGGTTCGTAGTTTTTCCTTTTCCCGCTAGGGTCGCGCAAACGAAATTCCGAGCACGATAACTGCTTTACCTGCTCCCTGCTTCGCTTAATAGTAGAACACTGTACCACAAAAAGTAATTTTTCTTCTTTTCATTGCTACATGAAAAATAGATTTTTTTTTCGAAAAAATCGAGCTGTACCGAGAGTCTGTATACCCTTTAGATCATTTATACAAAAAATCAGACAAAATGGCTTCGCCGTTTGGCCTGAATCCATTTTCTACGATTTACACTCGATTTCCAGGGCCCTTAAGCGACGGGCCGATAGAACGACATAGAACGACAATGTTTACACGCTTGTACTGAATAAATGATTAATGATGGAATTTTTTAAACTATACCATCTTAAAGAGCAAGTTCGAATCTACGTAAAACATTAAAAATCAGAAAATCGATTTTTGGCCGCTTAGGGGTCTTTCTTCAGATCGTGTCACATATACTGCTTTGTAAATTTACAAGAATTATTATTTGTAATATCATTATTTTTAACGAATTGACTAAATTTGTTTACAGAACCAAAAAGAATGTATTAAAAATAAGTCTTATTTCCTATGTTACTTTGCAAATTTACAATAATTGCTAATTATTTTAACCATTTTCATGAACATATTCAGAGTTTGGCTGTTTTTCAACGAATAGGCTCAATTTGTTTACGAATTCAACTAAGAATAGATTTTCGATGACTGTTATCTATGTTGCTTTGTAAATTTACAATAATTTTCAATTATTTAAACAATTGAAATTAAAAAACTGAGAGTTTGGCTATTTTTTAACGAATAGACTCCATTTTTTATAGAATTAAGTAAGAATATCTTTCCAGTGATTTTTTGCTATAATGCTCTGAAAATTTCAAAGAATGAATCATTATTTAAACAATTATGATAAACAAATTAAGAGTTTGGCTATTTTTTAAAGAATAGGCTCAATTTGTTTACGCAATCAATAAAGAATGTTTTTCAAATAACTCTTTCCTATTTATGATGCTTTAGAAATTTACAATAATTATTAATTATTTAGACAATGTTTATCTAAATATCCAGAGCTTGCCTATTTTTCAAGGAACGCAATTTGTTTACGATTTCAACTAAGAATATCTTTCCGATGACTGTTATCTATGTTGCTTTGTAAATTTACAATAATTTTCAATTATTTAAACAATTTCAATTAAAAAACTGAGAGTTTGGCTATTTTTTAACGAATAGGCTCCATTTTGTATAGAATTATGTAAGAATATCTTTCCAGTGACTTTTTGCTATAATGCTCTGCAAATTTCAGACTCTTTCCAATGACTTTTTTGTATGGTGATTTGCAAATTTTCAAGATGGTTAATTATTGAAACAATGTTGATAAAAAAATTAAGAGTTTGACCATTTTTCAACGAGTAGGCTCAATAATTATTAATTATTTAAACAATTTCGATTGAAAAATTTAGAGTTTGGTAATTTTTCAACGAATAGGCTCAATTTTTTACAGAATTAGATAAGAATATCTTTGCGGTGATATTTTTCTATAATGCTCTGCAAATTTCAAAGAATTAATTATTATTGAAACAGTGTTGAGAAACAAATTAAGAGTTTGACCATTTTTCAACGAGTAGGCTCAATTTGTTTACGGAAAATATAAAAAATGTTTTTCAAATAAACATGTTTATCAACATATCCAGAGTATAGCTATTTTTCAAGCAATAGGCACAATTTGTTTACGGAGTCAACTAACTATGTCTTTCCGAAGACTCTTTTCCTATGTTTCTTTACAAATTCAGGTTTTGGCTATTTTCAACGAATAGGTTACATTTTTTATAGAATTAGCCAAGAATATCTTTCCGATTTCTTTTTTTCTATAATGCTATGAAAAATCTTTCTGATGACTCTTTTCTATGTTGCTTTGTAAATTTACAAGAATTAATAGTAATTTCAACAATTTTCATAAAAAAATTCAGAATTTGGCTATTTCTGAAAGAATAGGCCCAATTTGTTTCCAGAATCAACAAAGAATATATTTCCAATAACGATTTTCTACGATACTTTGCACATTTATAATAATTATTAATTATTTGAACAGTTTTCATAAACATATTCAGAGTTTGGGTATTTTTCAAGGAATAGACACAATTTATTTACGGAGGCACCTACGAATATCTTTCTGATTACTCTTTTCTATTTTACTTTATAAATTTGCAAGAATTATGAATTATTTAAACAATTTCGATTGAAAAATTAAGAGTTTGGCTATTTTTCAACGAATAGGCTCTATTGTATACAGAATTAGGTAAGAATATCTTTCTGATGACTCTTTTTATATAATGCTCTGCAAATTTCAAAGAATTAATTATTATCTGAACAATGTTGATAAACAAATTAGGAGTTTGACCATTTTTCAACGAATAGGCTCAATTTTTTTACGGAATCAATAAAAAAGGTTTTTTAAGTAACTCTTTCCCGTGTATGATGCTTTGAAAATTTACAATAATTATTATTTATTCAGACAATATTTATCAACATATCCAGAGCTTGGCTATTTTTCAAGGAATAGGCACAATTTATTTCACGGAGTCAACTAAGTATGTCTTTTCGAAGACTCTTTTTCCAGGTTGCTTCACAAATTCATATTTTGGCTTTTTTCAACGAATAGGCTGATTTTTTGTATACAATTAATCAAGAATATCCTTCCGATTACTTTTTTCTATGATGCTATGAAAAGTCTTTCTGATATGACTCTTTTCGATGTTGCTTAGTAAATTTGTAAGAATTAATGATTTAAACCATTTTCATTAAAAAATTTAGAATTTGGCTATGTTTTAACAAATAGGGTACGTTTTTACAGAATTAACTAAGAATATCATTCCGATGACTTTTTTTACATGATGCTTTGCAAATTTCCAAGAATTATTAATTATTTAAACAATTTCCATAAAGAAATCAAGAACTTGGCCATTTTTCAACGACTAGGATCAATTAGTTTAGTGCATCAAGATTTCTATGATACTGTGCAAATATAAAATAATTATTTAAATAATATTCATAAAGAAATTCAGAGTTTAACTATTTGTCAACGAATAGGCTACATTTTTTTACAGAATTAAATAAGAATATCTTTCCGATGAATTTTTTCTGTGATACTTAGTAAATTCTCAAGTATTAATAATTATTTAAACAATTTTTATAAGCAAATTGAGAGTTTAGCGGTTTTGAAACTAATAGGCCTAACTTGTTTATGGAAGCAAGAAAGTAAGTATTTCCAATAAGACTTTCCTACATTACTTTGCACATTTGCAATAATTATTATTTATATTTAAATAATTTTCATAAACATATCCAGAGTTTGGGTATTTCTCAAGGAATATACACAATTTGTTTACGGAGTCAACTAACAATGTCTTTCTGATGACTCTATTCTATGTTGCTTTGTCAATTTAAAAGAATTATTAATGATTTAAACAATTTACATAAACGAATTCAGAGTTTGGTTATTTATCAACCAATAGGCTACATTTTTTTACAAAATTAACTAAGAATATATTTCCGATAACTTTTTTCTGTGATACTTTGTAAATTCCCAAGTATTATTAATTGTTTAAACAATTTGTATAAACAAATCGGAGGCAACTAAGAATGTCTTTGCAAGGAATATTTCCTATGATACTTCGCAAATTTATAATAATTATTAATCATTCAAACAATTTTCCTAAACATATTCAGAGTTTGTCTATTTTCAAAAGAATAGGCCGAATTTTTTTTACGGAAGCAACAAAGTATGCATTTCAAATAAGAATTTCGTACATTACTTTGCACATTCACAATAATTATTCATTATTTAAATATTTTTCATAAACATATTCAGCGCTTGGGGTCAACTAATTAGGGTGTTTACTGGGTAGGCCAAGAAAAAATTCCCGTACATTTCCCGTACATTCCCCACAACTTTCCCGTACATCTTTTTGAAAATTCCAACACTGTATACCATTAAGCCATTTCCCTTTCAGGGTAGGCGTGACACTACCCGATTCGGGTAGTGTATCTAGGTGGATAGTTAAAAAAAATTTAAATTAAATTAATTAAATAATTAAATTAAAATTCCAACACAATTTTTTTTAAACTACGGTCGCTATTATCGTAATGTTTTTTGCGCGGTAAATTGAGATCTAGCAAAGAGATTTAGGGTGCAATTTTGCTATCATTTAAATTTAAAACCTGCGCTAAATATTGTGATAATAGAGATAATAATTTGATGAACTGAACAGTGTAACTTTGGTTATTTTCTTCGTTTATTTATAGTTATATAATATTTATATAATTTTTATCACATACTCATCGATAGAGAGATAACATTAACACTTGAAAGGTGCGTTTTCATTCAACAGTTTCGAAAATCACTTTAATTTTTGTTTTTTCTTCTCAATTTCTTCAATTAACACATTCCGTTCGTTATCCAACGCTATTTTTTTATTTTCCAGTTCTTGAACTTCTCTGGCTGTTTCTCTTTTCTTTTCTTCTTCATCAATTTATTTTTTTCTTCTTTGTCGTTGCTCCTTGAGTACTTCAGTGTACCTGTTGTGGGAGTTCTGAAATGCGTGCACCATGGACTGATTAATCTCAGTCTTCAAAATACCACCACGTTCCGTAACAGCGTCATAAATGTGGCGTTGGGCAATCAAAGATGCTTCTTTTTGATTTTCCACAAGGCATTCTTTATTGACAGAAAAACCCCTTTCGACACCAGCGTTGCCATGTGATAATATAAGAACCATTTTCACGAAAATCTTCAAGTTTTTGAATTCATCTTTCGAGCCGAGCATTTTCATCCACACATGATCAAGACGTGTTTCTTTTCGGGAAAAATTCGTCATTTCATTCTTGATATTACCAATTTGGATAAATCTGGAATACTCGTGGGAAACAGATTCAGCCATGCTGGGAATCAAAAGATTCTTTTCGACAAAGATTTCGAGCGCTCGTTTCAAACTTTTTTCTCCTTCAATTCCAACTATGGTCGTATCAATGCACGTTATTGCTCTTGCCAAAGGATATTTCAATGGAGACCAGTCAAAAAGTTTGGATATAAAAACTTGGAAGTATTTTTTACAATCTTGCTGGAATAGAAGAATGTCTTTCTGCGAAAAATTTTTGGGTTTCAAAAATTTCCTTGCGCCAAAACCTACGTCAACGTCTTTGGTTATCTTGAGATTTTTAGCATTCATATCGATGTCTTTGATGGGCGTAGAGTCCAAAACTTCTTCCTTCACGATGCGAGTCATTGTAGTATGAACGATCTGACACAAAGCAGTGTGAAGAAATAGAGCCAATGGCTTATCACTTTGAAATTCATCAAGAAATGGTTCGATTTCTCGTGCAAACATTTCAAAGAATGCAAGTTTCGCAGGAAGGAGATCGTCTTTCACCAATTTTCGTACAATCTCGAAACTTTTGCACTTTGGATGTTCGTTTTTGGTCGATTTTCAAAAGAATCGAAGTATTTTTTGATTGATTCCAAAATCAACGAAATTCTCTGCGCAACAGGTGCATTTTCAAGCCATCGGATGTTGCAAAATTTCAATGGAAAATGCAGGCAATTTGTAATCCGAATGAAATCTCCTCGGCGAGCAGGAACGTCCTTGAAGAAATTGTACAAAGCTCTGAAGAGATCAATCAAATTCCAATTAGTTGCTGTCATTCCAGTTTTGAAAGCACCGTGAAGAGTGTGAATCCCACATGAACCAATGTCCAAAAGTTGATGGTCATCTTTTTCAGGTCTCAACTCAGCAGAAAGTAATTTCAAAACTTTGAAATTAACATTAGGACCATCCACGGAGATTTGCAGAATACTTTTCGTGTCGTTATCAACAAAAGCTTCTTTTAAGCCTTTGAAAATATCATTGGCTTTAGCACTTCTCAAATATACAGACGTGAAGTATCGCGTTTTGACCTCGTTCTCTTGTGAACCTCAATATCTCACTGTGATGTCCATTTGCTGCGATTGGGAGTATTTATTCAGAGATTCCTTGAATCCAACCACGTAAAAGTCACAGTTTTTTATCTTCTCGTTCAGTTCAGATTGAAAATAAGGACCTAAGCAAAATGTTACGCCCAAAGAAATCTTATCTTTCTTCAGTTTCATATTTTCCGCAGTTTTACTATCGGGGAAAATTGCTTTCTTCAAAATGCAGTCACTTTCAGATTGGCAAAGGAAACGATGCGTAATTACAGCCAGCAAACACCAACTTATCTCAGCTACAGTCGTGCATTTTTTCATAAGAAAGAAATCAAGCGTCTTTTTTGATGATCATGTGGAAGGAGCTGAGAAGCTGAGCCTTGCGTTGAGTCTGCTTGAGTTTTTTTGAATCCGGTTGAAGATCGATCATCGACAAGTAGATTATTTGCAGATCTGGAGGTCGAAGGTTCTGAATCTTTCGTAGGCAGAGTTTCGGGTTTGAGAATCCATTGATTTATCAAAGGCACAGTTTTTTCATATGCTTTGGCTGCTTGTTTATGCTTGCCGCCTTTCTGATGACTCCTCAGAGCTGTGATTCCCATACTCTCAACATAAATTGGACAGTGATTGCACCATTTGCATCTTGCAGCATATTCATCCTGGGGATGGGGTTCAACCCACAAGAAATTGGATCTCCCATTCTTTTTTGTATTTAATTTTTCCACGCACTGTACGCTTACTCATCTTGACCAAAAATGCAATTTCTCTGCAATATGATAAAGCCATACTTCGTTTTAATTTCTCATAATTATTTGAAGTTATTCTCTCTTTAGTAATTGCCTATGTAAATTCGCGACATTGACGATTGATTACACACAAATGGGACAGTCAAACATTTCAATTGATATTGTAAGTTTCTTTCGCATAAATAAAATCGATGTTCTTTCGGAAAAATTTGTAGGAAAACGAATTTTTAGAATTTTTTACGGAATTTTAGTTGCAACTCTTCACAAGAAATTATACAACTATTTTAAGTAATTAATTTTCTTGCAATATAGCAATAGCAAACAACGAGTGGGCATTATTGAATTAAAAGAGAATTAAAGCATTAAAAAGTCAAAACAAAAATATCAATTTTTTAGGTTATGCGGCCGTTACAATATTTTGAATGTCAATTTTGGGAATGAAATTCATAGAAATATCATTTACCTTTTATGCTACATTTGATTGATGAAAATAATCAACGCTCAACTATTTGATACGTAATTCGTAATTTTACAATTTTGTCAAATTGAGGAAGATGATAAAGTCTTGTTTTTTACAATCGTTGCAATCGTACACTCGGGAGAGTTATGATATTAGTACACTGAACCACGTCGATTTTGTTCGACTTAGATTAGGTTAGGAAAGAATCGAAGTGGTTAAGTGTGTGAACACAGAGATGACGGCGTCTAAACAAAGTGATTGACTTTCCCGCGTTTTCATTTTAATTTCAAAATTTTTACAAAATTCCCGTACATTTCCCGTACACGTACAATTTCCGGTTTTCCCGAATTTCCCGTACAGTGGACACCCTGACTAAGATTGTCTTTCCGATGCTCTTTTCTATGTTGTTTTCTAAATTTACAAGAATTATTAGTTATTTAAACAACTTTCATAAAAAAAATCAGAATTTGGTTATTTTTCAACGAATAGGGTGAATTTTTTATAGAATTAACTAAGAATATCTTTCCGAGGACTTCATTATGCTCTTCAAATTTCCAAGATTTATTAATTATTTAAAATATTTTCATGAGCAAATTAAGAGTTTGGCAATTTGTCGAAGAAACCCTCCCGTCAAACATCCTGCTCGACATTAATTAAAACCGAGGTTAAAACGCAGCGAATACACAACTCGGTTGTATACGTCGCAGATGGTCATCCATCCGAGTGCTATGCGCGCTCGAAATGGCTTGACATCTGGACTCTTCTCGAGTCGAGATCATTTACTGCAGCGTTTCCCAAACTTTTTTTGCACTTTCTGGGGAGCGGCAGGGTCGCCAATTTCAAATTTTTTCACAATACTGGACCCAAGAGAGACACTGGACGCCTGTCACTCGGACGCGGATATTTGCTTAGCGCGACCGACGATAATAAATTAAACTTGAATTGGCTGCGTTAGATTTGTTAGATGACAAAAACGTTAAAAAAAGATAGAAGAAACTCGGATAATAATTTCAAGAGTTATCGCAATTTTGTTACACTGAGAGGTCCCATTTATATATTCACAAGATTTGTAAATGTTTCCTTCATTAGTGCAGACATTAACCGATTTTCAAGAACATTTTTTTCATTTTTTTTAAATTATATCACGAAATTCATTCAGCTTATTAAAATTTAATTGAACCATGTCTTTATAATTTTAGTTATTGTAACAGGTCTTAATCTGATAACAATGAAAGGGTTATTCGTGGCAGGTATACGAAAGTAGCCGTCCGCTCGCAGCGGGGAGCCTGCCGAGCTACCGGGCCCGGGGTGGCATCCCCCTGCCGGCGTTAGGGTACTTTACCCCAGTGGTCGGTAAACTTTTTGCTCACTTTTCAGGTATGGTCAGGTCCGTCTCGGCTTAATTTTTTCTACTACTTTTCGTTCTATACACGAACCTCAGTGTGGGTGAGTTTTCTCCAGCAAGGGTCTTTTATCCACAGGCAGATGAGAGTAAGGAAATTTAAAAACTTTTAATTTATCAACTAGCGATCTGAAAATAGCATAATCAGCATCTACAAATTTTTCCGATTCCAATGATATATTACTTGCCTAGACAAGTTGAAAATTAGAAGGAGTTTAATGTCAAGAAACTTTAGCTCAATATTCAATTTAATACTAAATACTTCTCAAATTATCAACCTTTATATAGAAAAATTACATATCGTTGGAATCGGAAAAATACGTAGATTCCAAATACATTACTTTTAAATTGCGGATTGCAGAATTAAGAAATTTTTTATTTCAAATTTTTTCCCATTTTCCAACAAAGGACCCCTGAGGGAAGGGTTGGTCTGCCCAAGCTCGCAGGTACCTGACCAGAAAGTAGGTCGTTGGTCAGGCCGGTCAGGGTAGCCTGACTTGGTCAAGACGGTACCGACCACTGCTCTACCCGCGGTAATAGTTTGGGAAACGCTGATTTACTGTGGATTTCTATGAAAATGTGTATATTTAGAGTTGCACAATTATTTATTCTGCATCGTGAGAGGGTATCCATGCGAAGCCGTGTACAAATCAAAATTATTGAAGTAAAAATTAATTTCATGGTACTTTATTGAAGTTCATTTCCAAATAAAATAATTACATGTAAATAAATTGGTCGCGCACGGAGCGCACGTATGAGGCTCTAGTTCAGTTTAAAATTGCTTGACAATAAGTTTCTACTTTAAAATTGTTTTGAAAATTGCACAATTTTATAATGTTTAATTTTGAATAAATGTTGAGTTATTTGCACCTGCAACCAATAATGTGGAAAAAGTACATACAAAAGGTGGAAACTATACACAAGTCTTGAGGAAGTGATAAAAAAACAATTAAAGAATTTTGGTTTCAAAACTTCAGTGTACTAATTCAAATTGGAATCGTAACAATTTGTAAACCATTTAAAAAGTACAAGAGTAATGTACAAAAATTAACAGCCAATAAATAAATTCATTGCAATATCCCGATTATAATTCTATTTATAGCCCGTTGTCCAGGTGCGGTTTGTCGACCCAGCGGCCATCTTGTAGATGGGTTTCAAACCTGCTGTCGTTATGTACAAAGCTATCATATTATACATTTTAATTTTATACAAATAACTAATAAATTATGTATTACAAGCGATTATTGTTATTTCTTCGTGTTATTTATAATAAAGCCTTTCAAATCGAGAAAGTCATCTCAATCTTAAGTCTTTGTCTCAAACAGCTGCATTTAGTTTAACTACTTGTACTTTCGACGTAAGAACTTCTGGATTTTCAGCGTCATAGGAAGACTGGTAACTGATTAGCTCTGAAGATCCATCGCCATCGAGATCAACAATGGAAATAGATCTTGTCTGTAATTCGAGATTGGGTTGACAGACACCTTTTTTGCAAAACTGCATGACTTCACTCTGACTAGCGTTAATCGCGCGAAATTCTGAGCCATTTATAAAGATCATTAAGACTCTTTCCGTTACGGTTCGTTTAACGATACCAGTTTCGCTTAGAGCATTCTTTCCAACATCTGGCGCGGGCCAGTGCCAGAATTTCAGAATGCATCCCTCGGTTTTTAAAGGCTCGTCGGTTTGGTTCAAAATGACAGGGATCGATACGAACGTTCCGGAACGTACGTAGTGCCAAATCACGTGCGTTTTATTCAATTTAAAAACTGTGACGTTAACGCTGACTTGACACTGCTCTCCAGGGCACACTCCCCGATTCTTTACATGAAGCTTATGCATAGGACTTAAATCCCAGGACTCCTTTCTTTGATTTGATGACATTGCATTGTTGAATGTAGACTTTGATGCTACACCAAGTTTCTTTTGTACGTAGGATAATTTCATATTAGACAGCAACTCCTCTAATGAAAGTGATTGCTCTGTTTCTGAAAAAGAAAAGGCCTAGCATTAGAATAACCGAAGTTAAAATTACAATTGTTCGGTAAAGTTAACAATTAACAATAATTACTTTTGATTGAAAATTTAAGCAAAGCTTCTTTGTGTAACGGTAACGACGGTAAATTCAGAGTAACAGCTATAATGAAAAAAAAAATTTCAGTAAAAAATTGGTTTCGGTAATTACAATTTTTTAAATAAATTTTTAAACTTGAAGTAATCGAAACTTATATAAATGTAATCAGAGTGTCTATCAAACAGATGATTTCAAATTCCCGGTTTTCTTCCAGTCTATAGGTATGCCCACATTAGAGTGGGCCAAAAAATCCTTTTTTTCGAGTAGCGAATTCTCATAGTTGGAAAAAGTTGTATTTGCCCAACAGTAGTAACCCCCCAAACTTTAGTTCGATCGGATAATATGTTCTGTGTATGGATATGAAAATATAAATAAACTTTCCTATGTGCCAAAAATGGTGTTAAATTTTTTGTAGGTACAGTTTTTGGTAGTGAATAATAATATGAAATAAGAAAACAAGATTTGTTTTCAAATTAGAACTTGTTTAAAATGTGCAAGAAACGAGTTGTTTACTTTGTGCAAGAAACGAGCTGTTTAGATTGTGTTAACTGCAAATTTTTATGAAAAGGTTTTAACATATCGTGCTTGAAATTGCTTTAGTTTTCACCAAAGAAACATGCCATTGTTTTTTCATCATAAAAAAATTTTTCCTGATTTTAAAATTGAGAATTTGGTCTTTTCTGAGTAACTTTTAGATCTTGTACACCACGAAAATGTTATCGTTCCCACTTTAAAAAGTTGAAGTACAAAAGGACGTAAAAAAGTAATTAAAAAAGGACGTACTAAAGAACGTCCCAAATTGGGATACAAAATTACGTACTTTGGTACGTCCTTTGGTATGTCCTTTGGTACGTCCGTTGGTACGACCTGTGGTACGTCGTTTTGTAAGTCGTTTCTGTAGTCATTTCCTTTTTGAAGAAAAGTGCTTAAAGATTATTTTTTTAGTTTGAAGTTTAATAGATTGGTACATAGGCCAGGAAAATGTGTAGCCAAATTTAAAGAAAATATACGCTGTAAGGCCATTGGCTCCCTAATAACATATAAGTTTCTTTAGTAGTATATATATATATATATATATATATATATATATAATTTAAAAAAGGTGTTAAACAACCACCACAGGGTCTCACTGAGAGCAACTGCCATCTAAAAAATGACACCAGCTCCCAGTAGAACCGCGGTAAATCACACCTATGGCCACGTCTCACAACCGTGAGATGGGTGATCTTGAGGCGACGAAGCGACCCAAGGATGGCAGCTTTCTGCATCCATCTTGCAAGTGCTATGGCATATTTTTGGCACACGGGTATGGTTTTAAGGTTACGAACCAGTGATAGTTTCGCACCTTCGAGAGCACCTATCACAAGGACAATTACTTTAATCGAATATTTTGGGTACAGTCGTTGCAGCTCCCTTTTAAGGTCTTGACATCTCTCCTTCTTTTCCTTTTCCTTGGCAGTGATGTTGTAGTCGGCCGAGCCGAGAATTCGATCACGAATATAGTTCATTTCGAAGTCTTGGAGAAAAATGTCAGGCCTCGAGTGTTCAACAGAGGCTGCTGTCCGAAAATCGTAGTTCCAGAAAATTTGGTACTTCTCGTTTTGGACAATTGACTCTATCTCCATCGGAGCGTTCGTTCCATCTGTCGAAGAAGATTCTTGTATTTGCTTCGGAGAGACTCCTTCACTGATGTTACGTTCTGAATGCGGCTTTGAGGCAGGCCCAGGTATGTATAGGTCTCTCCAGTGTCAAGATGTCTAATAACGCTTATATCCACAAGCCTGGGTCAGTCGGTCTTTCCTGTGTACTTCTTGACGATATTTAAAATCACTCGGAAGTTTGCTTTTACCAGAAGCACAGATCTTCAGGAAATCCATATAAAATACATGAGTGACCTTATGCTCGCGATGATTAGTTTCGCCGCAGAGGTTCCCGGAGAATTTCATAGTGCGAAAGATAGAGGTATAAATATGATGCAAAAAGTAGAGCACTCATGGTATCGCCCTGAAAGACGCCCCTCTGTCGGTAGGAGTATAGTGCGTACTAACACCAGCCACTGCGGAATGGGCGTTTCCGACTTTAAATATATGCAGGCCAAAAGTTCTTGATACCATCTGGTCCTGCAGCAGAAACATTTCTCGTGCCCCTGAGTGCTTTTTTCACCTCTTCGACAGTGATTGGTAGACATTCCTCCTCAGATGTTATGAGATTGCCACAAAACTCCTTGAAGCGGATGATATTATCAGTATCTTCTTTCAACTCCAGTGTTTTCGCACGATGGGTCATCGAGAAACTGTTGATCTCCCAGATCCATCTCTCCCTCTTCTGTATTCTCCTTCTTGCATCAGATAACACCCGTATTTTGTCAACAATATGCTGCTTGACTGTCAGCAGCTTTGACTTGTTCAGTGTGCGATTGTAGATCCTAAGTTCTTGAGCGAACTTTCGAACTCTTTCCGTGAACGGTCTACCAGATGTTATGTAATCAATCACAAATTGAACACGGGACGCATTCTGTCTTGCCCATCCAATCTTCTTGTTCAGTTGATGAAAGCGTCTTTTGGTCTTTTGATCCATCGTCGGTTTTAGCCTTCGATTTGAATCAGCCAAAGCTCTCACAGCACCATAAACTGAACAATTGATGGTCCAGAAAAGCGCGGGTCTATTTGAAATCAATAAATACTATCAATAATAATGCTTTTCGGTACATGCGCAGTTGAAAAAGTCGCGGTCCGTTAGCATGACTGATTTGCGCATCATGCCTGTCAGTCTTTTTCGAGTGTATATCAAGTGTTGTTTGACCTGCAAAAACATGGAGAATGAGGGAAAAAGTAAGGTAAAATCTTCAACTGGAAATAAGATAATACATGCTAGGTATTATCTAGCGGTCACGCTAGGTATTATCTAGCGGACACGCTAGGTATTATCTAGCGGTCATGCTAGGATAGGTGGAAATATCAGGAAGATTAGCATAGTTCTTGACATAGGAGTTCATAACTTTTTGGAGAAAATATTCTAAACGTAAAAGTAAGTTATAAAGGTCTGAATATTAATATTTTTCAAGTGTACCATGCTAGGATAGGTAGAAATGTCAGCCGTAAGGAAGGTTAGTATAGTTGGTACATCTTGACATGGGAATGCATAGGCCTTTTTGGATAAAATATTCTAAACGTAAATGTAAGTTATAAAGGTCTTAATAGTAATATTTTTCAAATGTAGAATGTATTTTCTCAGTCACGTTCCATTCTTTTATCGGTTGAAGACCTTTCAGTGTCACGAAATACAATCAACTGTCCGAAATTTGAGGTTGGAGTACCCGATCTGATACACTAACCTGAAATTTTGGATATTGTATTTTCTTTAGTGACAGTGAAAAGTCGTCAATCGACAAAAGAATGGAACATGACTGAGACGTTTAGACTATTTTCTCGAAAAAGTTGTCTGCATTCCCATGACGTCATGCTAAAATACTAAATTCAAACCAATGAGGGTTTGCGTATTTGAAATACGCAGAGGTTCACTGTACTTAAGAAACTAGTATACTAGCACAAATATATATATATATATATATATATATATACACATACTTATATACTACTTACGAAACTTATACGTTATTAGAGAGCCCATGGGCTTACAGCATATATTTTCTTTAAATTTGGCTACAAGTTTTCCTGGCCTATATGCCAATCTATTAACTGTTAAAGTAAAAAAATCATCTTTAAGCACTTTTCTTCAAAACGGAAATAACGTCCGAAACGACGTACGAAAGGACAAACCAAATGACGTGACAAAGGACGTACCAAAGTACGTCATTTTGTACGTCCTTTTTTCCGTACTTTTTTAAGTCCTTTTATACGTACTATTTTACGTCGTTTTTGTATGTCCACTTTTTCATGTGGGTTGTATGATAGCAAAAGAATAGCATGTTTCTTCGATTTAAGCTGAAGACATTTCAAGAATATGTTTAAATTTTCTCGAAAAATGTGCAATGAAAATAATCCAAAACACTTTTTTTTAACATTCTGAGAAAGCTTCCCCCCTCTCTCCCTCTATTTCTTCCCCTCCATCCCACCCTCTTCACCTTCACCCTCAGGAACATTATCAGGGATAATCACGTTTTTTTCATTTTCACTCGTTGTACTAGCCATTCTTTTTTTTCAGATTGAACGATTGTACCCGCAAAGGATCTACTGTTATATAGGTTATGTAGTTATTAACAATAATAGAGAATCGGGATTCCCTGATTCTCTACTGTTTCTTTTTGCGTGAAAATATAATCAGAGACATCTATGACATGAAGTTTTAACACACTGAAATAACGTTTCGTAGGGAATTTATCATTTTGCGTTTGTTAAACCAACGTTCAAAGTAGTATTTCTTACGCACGTATACACATATATAGAAAAAAATGTCGCCATAAGTGTATTTTGAAATTAGTTTTTATTTTTAAAGCGCACCATCTAATGAAATAATAAAATCGATATTGGGGCTTCCGTTTCCGGTATCGATAGAGATTATCAGTGTTTTTCGAGTGCGATCATTTTTTTGCTGGGGAGAAGTGTAAATT
>CAKNYM010049184.1:159389-173538 GCA_932195095.1 Andricus curvator
TCTATCCTTATGCGTTTCAAACCTTCATTCTCTATCCGTCGTTGAATCCTCATATATGCGCGAGCGACTTAGATATTTCCCATAATGTAACATGGATAGAAACTTTATCCGCCCTAATTATTCTCTATCCTTTTCAATCCTCTCTCTAAAAAATATGTTGGCTATCCGTTTGAATCCATCTTATTCAATCCGCCACCCTGTCCTTATCTATCCGTTTTTATGTCTTTTCATTCGTTTCTATACTTATTCGTTTAAATTCTTCATTCTTCATCCGTCGTTTAATCCTCATATATCCGCCCTGATCATTCTCTATCCTTTTCCATTTCTCTACCCTTTATGAAAATTATATAATTTAAAGTGTATAATATATTCAGATCGATTTCATGAAAACAACTTTTCCACTACAAATTGCAGCCTGCAATTAGCATAAAAAACACGAGCGGCGGACCACTCTCAACGACCGCTAAAAGAACGATAACGGAATTTTTATATTAGTCAATATAGAATAATTTATATTACTTTTTTATATTAGTCACTAGAAAAAGAAAGTAAATTAATAATTTTATTGTTGATGAAATCATTTTTTGGACAAAAATTGATTTAACCAATGAAATAAATGCATTAATTATTTCACCAAATTTTTAATGCGTTGGAAACATTGGCATCCAATGAAACGTGAATTTCTATGTTGCGGCCAATTAGCGATGCAGTACTCCGCTCTCATTGGCTGTATATGAAGTCGCGAATAACGCACGAGCGCTGACACGCCGGCCGGCCGGCACCGCCACCATGACGATTGCAATTTAAATCGCATTGCATGTTCCGTGGTCCGCGGCGTGGTCGCGTGCTTTCTTCCGTGATCGCTATAAATAATAATAAAATGGTGTCGTTTTGCGTGAAATTTACTAAGCCGTGTTCGGGGCATTCCCCAAATCCCAAAGTTATCGTGGATGCGTCATTAGTGCAAGGAAATCCAGAGCAGAACATTAATCCTAATAAGGAATACTTGGTAAAATGCATCGGGGGAGGAGAAACATGGTGCCCAGTTGCTCTCATTGCCTTCGCAGAAAAAGGTAAGGTTTCCTTATAGTCATAAAGTTTCGAGGACTTAACATTTTTGTAAATTTTAGGTTGTACCTGTTTTTTTCACCGGAAAATTAGTATTTCCGCAACAAAAAAAATCATAAAAATTCCCAATTTTAAACAATTTTAGGTTTCTTTTAGCACGCTTATTTTCACTAGAAATAGCGGAATTTTTTAGGCCGAGTCTAAAAATCCGGACAGTTCGTACGTTTGTGTATGCCAATAACACGGTCGAGTCTAAACGTACGGACCGGGCAAGGGGAAGGGGGCACGACTTGTTTCCAGATGCATAATAGACACTATACCTACTTTTAATCATAAATTATCAGATTTCAGAAATTGAAAATGTATGCTATGTTACATTTTTAAATTCTTAGTATTTTTAATACAAAAATATTGGATTTTACGGAATGTTGGTGTTTTACATTGAAAATTGCTGTTTTAGAACAAAAATAATTATAATTTGAACAAGATTTAGAATCTTTCAACAATTTTGAATTATCCGTAAATATATACTTTCAAGTGGTAGTACCGTCTTCTTCTTCTAATTCCTTAAGCGAACTTAAGCTTTACATTGGCAACGTATACTAGCAATGAAGCTTTGTACATACAGCCATGTCCTGGTGATTTTACTGGATACTAGGCGAAGGTAGTAAGCCCTTCGACACCATTTGGAACAGAGATGGGAAACCTCTCGACCCAAATGGGTGCCGAGCAGGAGAACGCACGGCTACACCGCGCCATGGAGGGGTAGAGCAGTCACGATACCCAACGAGTCTCGCTTCAACTTCCACTCCTCACCAGCAGTCGCAGCCGTCGTGACGCTCGCGGATAAGTGGAACAGGCGGAAATTTAAAATTGAAAATTTGAATATTAATGTCGTATTGCTTCAGAAATTTAAAGATGTGCTTTACTGTATTGTATCAAGGATCGGCTAGGAATTGGTAACTACAAAACGGAGGAGGGCAATTCAGTTGTTTAGATAGTGATTTAATAAGATTTCTACGGTTGGCTTCAAATCTGGAACAAGCCCAGAGAATGTGATCCAGGACCTCCTCCAGGTTGGGATCACATGGACAGCTAGTTGAATCGATGATGTTTCTTCGTGCAAGGCATTAAGGCATTAAGTGAATAATGGTTGCTTCTCATGTGGCTGAGAGAAACTATCCATTCTCTCCGCGCATTGAAAGAAGCAAACCATGGTTTATTACGCTGTTTATAGTAACGTTTGGTATAAAATACCCCTTTATTTTCTCCAACTGTTAAGAAAAAAGAATGACAACTTTCTTTGAGTGCTTTACGGGCAGTACAAAAGAAATCTGAATGTGGAAGTGGAATATTTAACAAAATGCCGTCCTTGGCAGCCGATTTGGCAGCCTCGTCTGCTTTCTCATTGCCCAAGATACCCATATGACCCGGGATCCAGACCAGTGAGATTTGACGGTTTAATTTTTGAGGAGTGGCTAAGCGATTCCTAATGAGTAAAATAAGACCAGATTTTATAGAGCTAGGATTTGGAGCAGCTACACTTGTTATGGCACTCAGTGAGTCCGAGAAGATCACTGATTTAGGGATAGTCTGTTTGAGAATGTAGTCCAGTGTGTATAGTATCGCGATAGCTTCAATTGAAAAGATTGATGCGAAAGTAGAAGTTTTCCATGAAAGTGATAAGTTAAGTGACGGGCAAACTAGAGCACAGCCGCAGTTTGATCGTCTTCTGATTTCGAGCCGTCTGTATAAAAGTGTAAAAAGTCGTGATATTCTCGGTCTGTGGGGTCAGTGAAAAGGTTGTTTGGGGCAGGGCTAGTTTGGACCTGTTTACCTAGATTCATGTATACGCTTGGGGTGAGCAAATGGTCCTCGTAGGTGAATTCGAAAAAGGAGTGCATAAGGGATCTGCGAGCCTGCCATTTGAAATTATGGACTTTTTCGAAAGCTGCTATCAAAACAAAAATGTTACTGGTTTGGAATGTGTTCTTCTGTTGAGTGTTATTCCAAAGCTTTAAAAGGTTATCGGGAAGAGGGTGGTCAAGGTTGGCAAATGTTTTAGTAAGGTATTTCCTTTCAAGAAAATTGAATCTTTTTCTGAGAGGAGGCTCACAAGATTCTGCTAAAATGACGTTAATTGGTGTGCTCCTTCTATAGCCTAGGGCTAGTCTGAGGGCTTGGTTTAGAATTTTTTTCTAGTTGGTCAACAAATTTATATCTTTGGAAAGTGAATATGTGGGAACCATAATCGAAGCAGCTTCTGATCAAGGCATCATAGACAGTCTTGAGTATGTATGGGTCGGCACCCCACCAAGTGCCTCGCAGCACTTTGATGATGTTCAGAACTTTACGTGTTTTTTCAGTCAAATAAGCGAAATGTTCGTCAAAGCTGAAGGCCTCTCCGAGAAAGAAAATCCACGAGAATGTTCAAGCAGTTCTGAAGTGATGCGACGCATACACTCGGATCTATAGATCTGCAAAAAATGGGGATATCATCTGCGAATTCGGCGATGGAACAGTTAGGAGGGAGAAGGGTGACGAGCTTCCTCGTGAAAACGGAGTATGAGATAGGACTTAAAACGCTGCCTTGGGGAAGACCTACAGTACTTGTTTTGGGGCCTATTATCGCGCCGTTGATGTTGAAATAGATATTTTTGCATGCAGTGGAACTGTAAATGAATCTGGCGATGGACCACGAAACGCCCAGGTCTCGGAGATCCTCCGCCAAAATGTGTGGCTCTACGCTAGGAAAGGCTGCTTTAAGGTCTAAAAATAGACCCGCTGTTATTTCTTTATTAACGAATCCGGTCCAGATTTCGGTTGATAGGATGGCCAGATTATATGCACAAGATCTGCCCTTCCTGAAACCAAATTGTGAAGGTGATAACAATAAGTTATGTTCCAAGTACCAATTGAGTCTGTTATAAATAAGATTTTCCATTAATTTGAAAAGGCATGAGGCCAATGAGATTGGACGGAATTTTCCGGGTGTTGATTTCGAAATGAAAAACACAAGGAATTGATTCCAGGCAGCTGGAAAGGCGCCGGTAGCAAATATTTTATTGTAGATGTCAAGAAGAGCAGATTTGGCTTCATCCGGGAAATGTTGAATGATGTTAAAATCTATTTTGTCAAGAAAATTTATCATGGAAATTTGTGGGAGGGCAAAGTTCTTCGGCCAACTGGTGGAGTTTTGCCACCACTGCCTTATCTGCTGAGCGAGAGGCGGTGGCGGGTTGGGTGAATCTATTTTTGAAGCTCTTGACAACTCGCCAGACCCTAGAGATTGGAGTCAACCTGTCTAGAGCCTCGCAAAATTTTGTGAAGGATTTTCTTCTAGCTACATTAAAAGTGCGTTTAGCTTCTGATCTCTTTAAATTTTCGTAATTCAAGAAATTAGATTTCCTTCGAAAAGCGGATGTGGCTGTCATCCTTTCAGAGACATCCTGGTCACAAGATTCATCCCACCAAGGAGCTGGGACAAAACGCTTTTTCCTTCGAGTGGAAGAAGGTCTGAAGTTGGAGGGGGGACAGGCGGATTTAATTGCCTCATCAACAATTTAATTAAATTATCATAATTAACAAGGGCATCCGGATCGGGATAGTGAGAGCTTATCTTGGAATTCTCAATAAAATCTTTCAAGTTAGAGGTAAATTTGGACCACACTATTCTTTTTGAATTATATTTATGTGAATAGTAAATGGAAATTGGAATGGGCACCCCTAGACTTGTGACCGCCGGGAAGTGGTCACTTCCAAGGGTATCATCCCATAAATCCCAGGAGCTGCTGGTGAAGAGACTAGAAGAGACTAGCGAGAGGTCAACAACTGACTCGGAATTACTGGGTCGATTACGAAAGGTCGGAGCTCCACTATTGATGCAAATTAGGTCAGTTAGGTCCAAGGAGGACCGAAGTTCGTTGCCATTACGATTAGTTGAAATCACCGCCAATGAAGACAGCATTTTTATTCACATCAAAAATTAAATTGAAAAAGCTTGTCCACTGTTTATCTGAAATTTTGTTATTCGGTGAGGAAACTCTATGTATACCATTAAGCCATTTCCCATTCGGGGTAGGCGTGACACTACCCGATTCGGGTAGTGTTTCTAGGTTGATAACTTGTAGTAAATAACTACAAGTGTGGGCTCACCACACCCACGATGTGCCAACAGCACTCAGTTTTCTCGAATGGTCACCCATCCAAGTGCTAACCGCGCCCAACGCTGCTTAACTTCAGTGATCTGACGAGAACTGGTTATTTCAGCGTGGTATGGCACGCGACTATCAGTAGCTCCCCAGCAGAGGAATCAATTGAGACAGCCAGGGTCTCAAGGCTATTTTCAACCGTAAGAATTGAAGATACACTTGAGAACCCAATACCTTCTCTGATAGCGATAGTTAAGCCACCACCTCTGTAGGCTAGTCTATCCGATCGAACTATGTTAAAATTTTTTAAATCGAATCTTTTATCTGGTTTTAAGAATGTTTCACAGAGGAGTAAAATATCAAATTCTTGGGAGATATTCAAAGGATCACCTCTTTTATTCATTACTCCTTGGCAGTTCCACTGCATGATGCGCAAATTGTTAATTTGAGCCATTTTGAGAGTAAGAATGTAGGGATGTCGGAAGCGAAGCGAAACTGTTCGTGAGTGTACTGAGCAAATTCTCTCTCTCTTCACAAGAAAAGGAAAGACCTGAGGAAAGCACTCCCACCAGGGTAGTGAGCGCGGAAAGGATGTTACCTATGATTGGCATAGGGTTAGATAGGTCTGACGGACCTGACGTAATGCACTCCTTGGGAAGGGAGGAAGACTGAAGGGGATGACGATTCAGAGCAAAGCCATTTTTCAAGTGACTTTGAGTTCTTCCATTGTTGCTGAGGACAGCGAACGCTGGTGATGTTGCTTCAGGTAAGGATTTACGAGTCGACGTTTGCCTTTTATGGATTAGGTTTGTTTTTTTGTGTTTGGAGTCTAGGTGTTGGGATGGCCCGTGGAGTCAATGTGACGTCGGAAAACAAACGAGTAGAGACGCTGGGATCAGAGGGCACACCCGGAGAAATCGAGTCAACAGTGAGATGGGGAAAGAGAGAGGTTTGGTTTGAAGGCACATTGTTGGAGGGGGCGCCTCGACGAGGTCTTAGCGCGGCCTTGGCTTCCGTGAAGGTTACACCATGATGGGTGGCGTAGGAACGGAAATCTCTCTGGAACTTGAGCTCAGGGTAGTCCTTCGAGTTTGCACGATGTGGTCCACTGCAGTGAACACAACAAAGTGCAAGCAACGGGCTTCCGATTTGCACTAACTGGCGATGTGGCCGTATCTCAGGCATTTCAGGCACATTCTAACCTGGAGAGTGTATACATACACAGGCATCGAATCCTTGTACAGAGCAACCTTGTCTGGGAGAGTGGCACCTGAAAACGTAATAAGAGCTGAACGGGATGGAATGTTCTCAGTTTTGTTGGAGTCTGGATTTTTCACCTTCCTGCTCAGTCGGACGACTTCCCGAACGGAAATTTCTCCCCTCTGAGGACTCAAGACTTCCAAGTTTTCCCTGATTTCAGATTCTGGGATGTCAAGGGGAATGTCTCTGATGGCACCCTGGCTGGAGCAAGAGCTGGCTGGAATAAAGGCTACTAAGCCTTTCCTTTTAAGTTGGGTGTCGTCCAACAGTCTGTTGGCATCAGAGCTGGACTTCAGAATAACGTACATCTTTCCAAAGCCATTACGCTTGATGTCAACAACTGCCTTTTTATGTGGGGATCCGTTGGAAAGCACGTATGGGCCAAAATACACTTTGTTTAGGGGTTCCTTTGCTTTATCAGATTCTGGATCCTTTTGAATGATCACTTTACATTGTCCCAGCTCGGACTCGGGGAAACGGTAAGTGGTGTTCGGTCCTTTTTTCCTGAAAGAATAAGTGAGGTTAGAATTTGTTTCCGAAAACGTAGTTTCTGTGTTCGAGGATTGAGTCGTGGGCTCTTTGCTGAAAGCAGAGAGTTGCGAGGACTCCACGTTGACAGCATTGGGAATGTCGATTTCCGTCACGTCCTCCACCTGCACACTGTCCATGTCTGGGAAAGGCGTATCACTGGCAGGGTCTGTTTTCGAGTGGATGTCTGCCATTTTCAGGTTGGATTTCAACAACTTGTGGCGTTTTGACTAGTGTTGGTGTTTTTGAATCCCCTTGAGTTTAGTGTTTTTGTTTTTTCTAGTGTTGGTATCAGTGCCAGTGTCCACGTGCTTTTCTGTGTTTGTATCGTGTTGTTGTTTGGGAAACAATAGGGCATCTGCTGTTTGAGGGGAAACAGATGATCAAAGATCAAGGTTAAAAGAGGATGACAGGGAAGTAGCCCCCCTGAGTCCTCGAACTCGTTATTGTGCGTAGCCATGCTACCACAACCTTGTCGCCTGCTCCACGTTTCCCGCACTTACGCGCGACACCGTCGCCCCGCCAGCCGGCGAGGAGGCTAAGCTAAAACTGGAAATCGAACTAAAAGGGCTTGCGTTGACGACCTATAACAACAATTGGGGTACGTGACCCTTCACACACAGCCCTTTCACTGGTAGGACAAACCGCACTCACGAGAATTTTCAAAAACGCACTACGATTGGAGAGAACCTTTACGGGCCACATTCATCCATCGCGTCGGTCACGGAACCTGGTAGTACCGAAAAAATCCGACCGAGAGCGCACCTGCGGCCTATACTGCACAGTTTAACACTCTATCGCTTTATGTGTTCCTATGGGATAGTAATTATTATTAAAAATATTTTATATTGACAATAATTAAGCAACGTTACGTGTTAAAAATTGAATATAATTATTTAGTGTAAGTTTTTGCGAACTGAAAATGGTTGGACACAGGTGGGGCATAATTTCTTAAGTGTACCCACCTCGAAAATAAAAGTTGTCCGATCGGGCTAAAAATTGGCCCAATTGTAGTCCTATTAGATAGTACTCCTCACACCAAAAATTAATTCATTTTGATAATTATTTATCAAAGTGGAGGGGGTACAATTTTTGGGTTTTTAAGCAAAGCCTTACTTTCAAACGTTTGTAACTTTTGTCCTATTGCCTTGAACAAAATTTCACTTCAAATATTTTCGATAGATTTCTTCCAAAAATTTCTGGTGGTAATAAGGATTTTTTTTAAATGTCAAAATTTGACCCGAATTTTTGAAAATCAAAAATAAATTTGACTTTTTTTTCAAATTTGGGCACTTTTTTTTTTCTTTAAAATAGTTTTAGAAGAAAGCTGAGATTTTTTCCTATAAGACCCCCAACTTTCAGAGTGGCAAATTAATTCCTCTTTGAGTAATAGAACGATACGTAAACAAGATTCCATGATATGGCGGGTGGTACGCGATTTCCCCTAGTGCGCTCACGCCGAGGATCTTTGTGCAACGCTTTAGTGCCAGTTTTTCAAGTTAAGGGCATGTGACACAGTCAAATACCTACATTACCGACCTCACTTTTTCAATTTTCCGAATTTTTTTTTTGAATCTAACAACTTTTTTTTTAAATAAAATATCGGGCTGAAACTTTGGAAAATGTATGAGAAGACAATAAACTACGTTTACGTACTTTATTCGAGGAGGAACTTCGCAAAAAATTATTTTCGAAGAAATTAAAACTGGGTGGATTTTTTGAACCTAAATACTTTTTTTATAAGTAAAATATCGGCTTCAAACTTTCAGAAATGCAAGAGCCGACAGTAAAGTACGTTTATGTACATCATTTGAGTATAAAAGATGCAAAAAGAAAAATTCCAACTAAATGTCAACTCCGGTATTTGCGATGGGTAAGAAAATGCGAAGTCTGGAGGCCACTAATCGAGGCTCTATCAGCTGGCTCGCCTACATCTAAAATATGGCGTCAACGCTGTCAAAGATTGATGATGCGGTGTTCTTACAATAATATTTTTTTTAAATTGTGTCCAGCATGAAAGTTGAGTGAAATATGTTGTTTCAATGTTGAATTATGTAAGTATTGAAATCGTTATTGGCTTCGTTTAGTTGCCGCCAGACTTCGCATTTTCGTGCTCACAGCGAATACCGACCGAACTGGCAACCGTTGTTGACATTTAGTTGGAATTTTTCTTTTTGCATCTTTTATAGTCAAATGATGTATATAAACGTACTTTACTGTCAGCTCTTGCATTTCTGAAAGTTCGAAGCCGATATTTTACTTATAAAAAAAGTATTTAGGTTCAAAAAATGCACCCAGTTTTAATTTATTCGAACATAATTTTTTGCGAAATTTTGAAATTCGAAAGCTTGATATTTTATTTACAAAAAAAGTTCTTAGTTTAAAAAAAAATTCGGAAAATTGACAAAGTGAGGTCGGTAATGTAGGTATTTGACTGTGTCACATGCCCTTAAGTAATATTATATGCTACTAGAATAACTGCTCTCTGAAGTTGCGTGCATCATGAGAATGACAATTTGATGTTGAATGAAATAAATATTCAACATTTAAAAGAGGATACTGACATGGTGCTCACAAATTATCACGACTGCCTGAATTCTATTGTATGTCCTAACTCTTCAAGTTCCTGTCATTTAGGAGAGTGTGAAAACTGTCCAGGGACTGCAAACTTGAAAGATAACATCACAAAAGCTTTTGATGAACATTGTATTAATGAAGTGAGATTTGAAATTTGGTTACAGACCGACAGATGTACTCTAAGGACTCTGGTAATGGATACTGATGAATTCCTAGATGATTTCTGTGAAAGGCTGTTGAAATTAAAAACTCATCACTTTATTTCAAAGGAGCAATCATCTTTTTTCAAAAACCTGAAGGAAAATGTATTGCCTAGGGAGTTTTTGATTTGCTTCGATTTCGCTGAGAAATACGCCTTCATGATTCAGAATGCAGCGCAATCATTCCACTGGAAGTAATATTATATGGTAATATTATGTATCTTTCTATTCGATTTTTTGGCGATAGTTTCAACAGTTGTTTTCTTTGCAGGCCTTTTTTGTGGTTTCTGTTTTTTGCCATTCGAGAAGATGACGTATTTCTCAGAGGACGAAAACTTCTTGAGTTGAAGTTTTCCATCTTGAGTGGGAATGAAAGAGTGATAATGTAATGTACCTGGTAACGTGACAGCTTTGTCAAATCTGGTTTTCAGTAACTCGGTGGCTAAGGCATGATTTTCTTTGCTGCAGAAAAAAATTTCAGTTTCCTTACAGTTACTCTTTGCCCACTGAAACAAAGCATGGGGAGTGAGTATGTGATGTTTCGGAGAACATTGTAAGCTTGAACGTGCTGCTTGTCTCTTTATATTCGCTCCTATACCATCACATGCACCCTTACCATGAGATGTACCATAGAAGTGCCATTCAGCTTGGATACCAAAATCTTCTTCATGGGCTTGGAGATTAACAAAGCTACTCTTATTTTTAGAATGTTGCCCTGCACCATCAGTGAAATAGTAGATTTTCTTTGGCCTGAAATGAGTTTTCAAGTAATCTACTATTATCTTTTGATACTCGTGAACAGCCACCATGTCATGAGCTAAGTTATCAGATATGATTGCGATACTTACGTGCTTGAGCTCTCCATCAAATCATAAACTCCCTAGGCAATAAATTTTCCTTCAGGTTTTTGAAAAAAGATGATTGGTCCTTTGAAATAAAGTGATGAGTTTTTAATTTCAACAGCCTTTCACATAAATCATCTAGGAATTCATCCGTATCCATTACTAGAGTCTTTAGAGTACATCTGTAGGTCAATAACCAAATTTCAAATCTCACTTCATTAATACAATGTTCATTAAAAGCTTTTGTGATGTTATCTTTCAAGTTTGCAGTACCTGGAGAGTTTTCACACTCTCCTAAATGACAGGAACTTGAAGAGTTAGGACATACAATAGCATCCAGGCAGTCTTGATAATTTGTGAGCACCATGTCAGTATCCTCTTTTAAATGTTGAATATTTACTTCGTTCAACATCAACTTGACATTCTCATGATGCACGCAAATTCAGAGAGCAGTTATTCTAGTAGCATATAATACTACTTAACTTGAAAAACTGGCATTAAAGCGTTGCACAAAGATCCTCGGCGTGAGCGCACTAGGGGAAATCGCGCGCCACCCGCCATATCACGGAATCTTGTTTACGTATCGTTCTATTACTCAAAGAGGAATTAATTTTCCATTATCCATTATCCATTTTCCATTATCAAAATGAATTAATTTTTAGTGTGACGAGTACTATCTAATAGGACTACAATTGGGCCAATTTTTAGCCCGATCGGACAACTTTCATTTTCGAGGTGGGTACACTTCAGAAATTATGCCCCAGGTGTATCGTACCGAATTGTGATTCGGAGTACGATGTCCCGAATAAAGAAAAATGTTATCATTTTAATGTTCCATCTGAAGTAAATAGATTATTAGAATAGGAAAAGTGATTCCGGGGAAAGATTACGTTTTAAAACCGAGAATGCTAGTTTGTGAAGTGCATTTTTTATATGAGGATATAGTTTGGAAATTCGAAGTAAAGGATCCTGATGGCAATTTTGTGGCATACGTATATTGTTTACCTTTTTACATTTAATAAACATTAATGAAATTTACAGTGGGAAATAAATATTCACAGTACATATTAGGAAAAAGAAATTTATCACATAACAAAAGTAAACAATTATTTAAATTAAATTCTTTCATACAAGCAAATGGAATTCTGTTCTATTCTAACCTCAAAGAAATGTCAAAATATTGTATTTGTATTTATTCATGAAAAGTTCCTAGGCCTAAATAGCCCTATAAGGAACAGGTGATACATATGACAATTAAAATGTGACGGCGATCGATTTAACGATTGAAATCAAAAATAGATATTAACAAAGGTTAAGAACTAAACTATATTGATTCAGAATCATTGAAACTGATATCGACTCCGTTTCTCGCTTCAAATTTGATTTACACTACAAGTTAGTTTTTCGAAGAAAATCGACAAGGAAACCTGATTTAATACGGACGAAAATAATTATTAATTTTTTGTTCAATCTTTTTGTTAGCAAAATACAATGTTTGGTACAAAAATCCAACTCAAACTAAAACGCCTGTCTACATATATTGCGAGCTGTAATAATAAATTTTGAAGGATTGCAGTGCAGAACTAGATATTTTTATTATTTAAAAATAAAATACATATTGTGGTAAAAGGATTTTTTCAAATGATCATTTGTTGATCAAATAATTTTTAAAAAATGTATTAAAATTTTTTAGTTACAATCTTAACGAGGTAATAATTTTTTTCAAACTTTTAGCATGCATATTTCTTGAAATTATTATCATTTAATGAAAATAATATCATGAAATGAAAAATAAATAAATATCAATGTGATTTATTAGTTATAATATATTGTTGCAAATAGTATAGCACTTTTATCGATGTTATTGACCAACAAAAATAAAATTATTACACTATTATTAGTTATAAATAATTTTATTTTTATATTACTTTGACACAGTGCGTGGAAATCTGTATGTATTTTAAATTTCTCTCTCTCTCTCTCTCTCTCTAACAATTTTTTTTAACTCGTCATAGAAATGATCTTGTTAACAGTGTTTCTGCATTTCCATAGGTCTTGCAGCGTCCGATGAGGAAAAAACTCTCGAGAATAAGAGTGATCCTACAAATAAAAGAAACGGAAAAATCTATCGAGGATCCAACTGATTCTATCGAGGATCCAACTGATCCTATCGAGGATCCAACTGATCCTATTGAGGATCCAACCGATCCTATCGAGGATCCAACTGATCCTATCGAGGATCCAACTGATTCTATCGAGGATCCGACTGAACCTATCGAGGATTCGATTGATCCTATCGCGGATCCGATATTTGAAGTCGATTTGCTTAAAACACCCAATTTTTTTTTAATTTGTACTTTCATGAGGAAGACATGTTGTGAGTTTTATGCAGGATAATTTTTCTCGCAAACAACCACAGATGCGAAAAAATTTTAAGATGAAAGTTTGCACGCCTGAGAAAGTTCTATCAAAAATACCTCTTTTGCGATATCTTGCATCGTTTACAAGAAAAATTAAAATATTATACTTTTAGGAACAAAAATTCTCCCGGCCTCAAAAATGATTTAGCTCACATGAGGCTGATAGGCTGCCTTTCTTTTATTAGCAGAAAACTTTCGAAAATATTAGGAAGAATACAAAAGGTGGGGCTTTTTAGAAATATTTTTTTCATGTTTTCAAAATTTGAAGAAAAAAGTAAAAAAGATTTTCTAGAAAATTCACTTTTTTTATTTTTACCCGCATTTTGTTAAATTTCTTATATAAGCAAGATATCCTATCAGCTTTATGTGAGCAAGAGGAGCAAGAGATATTTTTGATATGACTTTTTTAGACGTGCAAACTTTTATCATGACATTTTTTTATATCTGCATTTGTTTGTGAGAAGAATTAGAAAATTAGATTTTATGGAAAAAAATTCTCTTTGCAAATGTACAAATTCCCAATAGTCCAGGCATTACGTCGAAATAATGAGTGAAATTCCCGAAAAAATCCCACACCGAATGTTTTGAATGAAAAGGTCCCTTTTAACATATCAAAAATGCTAGAACAGATCAATTGCCAAACCGGTTTTTTTTGCAAAAACAATGTGGACGGATAATTCCCATTGCATTTTAGAGCAAAATGTCCAACAGAAAAAAGAAAGAGGACAAAATTATGAGAAAATTTTATTCAAAAAATAATACGCTATCTTCCATAGGTTTCGAGTTATGATATATTGAAAAAACACCACTTTTTGGGATTTTCAACGAAAAATCACTAAGTTTCAAAAAACACTGTGTACCTTTTTACCTAATTACTAATTGCCAACGGCCATACCACGCTGAAAAACCCAGTTCTCGTCAGATCACTGAAGTTAAGCAGCGTTGGACGCGGTTAGTACTTGGATGGGTGACCATTCAAGAATACTGACATGAGTGCTGTTGGCACATCGTGGGTGTGGTGAGCCCACACTTGTAGTTATTTATAACTACAAGAAAAACCTAGAGACACTACCCGATTCGGGTAGTGTTTCTAGGTTTTTCTT
>CAKNYM010049184.1:181575-191937 GCA_932195095.1 Andricus curvator
AAACAAAATTCAATCATTAAAAGATTTGTTCAAGTTAAATCTAAATTTATTTCAAGAAGATACTAACACCAGTGTTTAAAGTTACATATGCTAGTGTCTGAAGTACCACATCTCGAAAGTGCGCATCCGCAGCTTTTTCACCAGTTCCATAAAGTAAGCCATCTTCAAACTGCGCATGCGCGAAAATTGTTCGCACACAGTGCGTTCAAATACGGTCCTTTAGGCACAAGTTAGAAGCATGGAAACGTCAACTTTTGAGGTGGGTGTTGCAAAAAGTCTATTAAAGTCAACTCTACTGAAAACTGACAATCAGGAGATATCAGCACATGAAACTCAGCGTTATCGAAAAATAGAACAGTACTATACAGTACTAGAGAAAAATAGGATGGTAATGCATGTAGATATCGAAATAATTATGGATATACTTTTTTGGATACTTAAATTAAAACAAACGGATAGATACGGATTGACTTTTCTACATACAAACGGATAGATTCGGATTGACTTTTCTACATACAAACGGATAGATACGGATAGAATTTTTGTACATATAAACGGATGGATACGGATAGAATTTTCTTCGTACAAACGGATAGATACGGATGAAATTTTCTACATACAGCGTGGCTCCAGCAGGAGACAGAGCGAGAAGAACGAAGCAAACAGGGGCAGTGATAGCAAAGAGAGAGAGGGTAGTGGCGTAGACGAGGCAAGCAGTGAGGGGAGTGCAGATGAGACGTTCACTACGCCTTTGGATCCCGTAGCAACGGCAGAATCGAGTCGTGGAAGGGAACATAGGCGCGGGAGGCCCACTAATTTGGAAAAACTGAGTAGATCGAAATCGCGGAGTTCAGGGTAGAGGGATTTGCTACCCGGGTGGCAAAGGTCGGTGAGTGCGATTAGCAGCGAGCGCATGCATAGTCAAGAGGAGAAAACGAGGGAGGATAAAACGAGACTTGCGGAAGACTGAATGATATGAAGAGGCAAGGGGAGGAGGTAAAAGACGAGGTAAGAAAAGTGAGACAAAAATGGGATGAATTATGGAAAGGAGAGAAAGAGAAGGTATGGAACAAATTGAAAAGCATAGATAATAGGCAGAGAGAGAATGAGGAGGATAGGAAAAGGGACATGAAACTGCTAGAAGAGACCGTGAGCAAACTAGATCTAAGGAATGAGCATAAGGTGGAATAGAAAGGAAGTTTGGAAGAAGTGAGAGAGTGAGGTAGTTATGCATGAGCAGAATGAAAGGTGGCGCTTGAGACTGATTGAGGGTGAAAGAAAAATGGAAGGGGAAGAGAGAGCGAAGAGAAAAAAGAATATAATAGTGAAGGGACAGTGAAGAGCGGGAGAAAGAGATTGGGAAGCTGACGATACATCGGTGCGCAAGTCAGAGTGGAAGGGATAAGAAGACTAGGAGGGAAAAAAGAGGGGGAAAAATGTATGTTTTTAGTGAACTTGGGGAGTTAGGAGGATAAGTATGAAGTTATGGAGAAGTTGTTGAAAGGAAGAAATGAAAGAATCGAAGAAGATCTGACGTGGCGGGAAAGGAGAAGAAAGTGGCTAATTGAGCAAAAGGATAGGATATGGGTAAAAGGAGAGATTGGGATTTGGGACTATGAAGTAAAAGAGCTAAGGGAGAGTAGAAAACCGGTAGTGAATGTAGGGGACAGCTGGGCGGGAAAGGGGAATACAAATGTCACGGGGGGGGGGGGGGGCGAAACAAGAGGACTTGAATGCAAGGATGAAAGGAGAGAAATGCAAAAAGAGCGACGTGAAACTACCCTGGCGAAAGTTTCGGATAGGAATTAAATCCGAATCATTCCGAAATCTGTATCCGAACCAATCCGAATATATCTGAACCAATCCGGAAAAAGTTCTCAAATTCGTTCGATCCAAATCGGTTAAAAATTAATCCGACTCAATCCTGTTCAATCCGAATCAGTCCGATCAAAATTTTCAATCCGAATGAATCCGAACTCAGATTGACCTAAACCGATTTTCAATCCGAATGAATCCAATTCAATCCGAACTCGGATTCATTCGGATTGAAAATTCCGTATATACCAATCCGAGTTCGGATTGATTCGGATTCATTTGGATTGAAAATTTGGTTCAGATTGGTTCGGATTGCAAGTTCGGATTGAACCGGATTGAGTCGGATTAATTTTTAACCGATTTACATCGAACGAAATGTAGAACTTTATTCGGATTGATTCGGGTTGGTTCAGATACAGATTTCGGAATCATTCGGAATGAATTCCTATCCGAAACTTTCGCCTGGGTAGCGTTCTGGAACGTGTCAGGATTAAAAAACACGGACAAAGGATTTTGGGGAGATTTGCCGAAGTGGGATGTGATAATGATGAGTGAGACGCGGGTGGATGAGAAGGAGTGGAAAGGCATGAAGAGAATATTACCGAAAGCATATGAGTGGAAGATGTAAGCAGCGAGACAGAAGCACCTAAAAGGGAGAGGAATGGGTGGCATGGTGTCAGGGGTAAGAAAGGAACTGGTGGTAGAGGAAGAAAAGGGAGAGTATATAGAAGAAAAGGATGAAACAATATTTAGAAGAATAAAATATGGGAAAGTTATTGTGGACGTAGTATGCGTGTGCAGGAGAAGAGGGGAAGAAGGAGGATGGAGAACAATAAGGAACTGGACAGAGGAAAAAGAAGAGAGGTTGGTCGTAATAGGGGCGGCGGGCTTTAATGCATGGACCGAAGAACAAGGGGGAGAGGTATGGGATAGAGAAAAGGAAGTGCTGATAAGAAACTCGAAACAAAAGGAAACGGATCGGGAGGGTAGGAGGCTACTGGACTTGTTGGGAGAGGCGGGATAGTTCATTTGTAACAGCAAAGCAGGGGGGGGGTGAAGAAGGGGAATATACGTACGCGGGTATAGGGGACACCGTAATAGATTATATTCTGGCAGAAGACAGAATAAGGAAGCTGATCGTTAGAATGGAAGTAGGCAACGTGATAGGCTCAGAACACTTTCCGGTGATCGCGACAATGAGATGTGGAGGCCTAAAGCGCGGTACGGTGATGAGGGAAGGAAAGGGGGAAAAGAAATTAAAAATGGGCAGTTGGGGGGAGGAAAAGTTGAGAGTTGAGAGAATTTAGAGAAAAAATATAAAACGAGGAGATAGGGAGTTTGGAAGAGGAAGGAGTAGGTACGCTGCTAGAATAACTCAAAGGAGTGATTGATAAGGTAAGGGAAGATGTGAGACCGAGAGAAGAAGAAGCGGGGTTCGGGAGAGGTTGGTGGGACGATGAATGCAGGGAAAATAAAGACACGATGAAGAAGAGAGTAAGAAAATGGAGGAAAGGGGAAATGGAAAAAGAAGAACTCAACATGGAAAGGAGAAGAGTGGCCGGAGGAATGGAAGACAGGGCTGATAGTACCGTTGATTCAGAAAGGAGAGGGCAGAAGGGTGGAGGAAAGACAGGTTGAAGAAAAGGGACGTATAACACACAATCAAACGGGTTTTAGAAAGGGGATGGGAACCACAGATAACATCTACGTGCACAATTATCTAGTCAACAGGAACTTAGGGCGGAAGAAAGGAAAACTAGTCGCACTGTTTGTAGATTTTAAGGCAACATTTGACTCAGGCAACAGGAGGGTGTTATGGGCAGACATGAAAGAGAGAGGAGTAGACAAAGGTTTAATAGAGAGGATAAAAGAAATATTTGTGGATACTAAGATAAGGGTGAAGATGGAAGATAAGAAAGGAGAGGAATTCTGGGCAGGAAGGGGGCTCAGGCAAGGGTGCCCGTTGACCCCACTTCTATTTAGTATTCTTCTGGCAGATTTAGAGGAGAAGTTGTGAAGGAAAGGGAAAAGTGGGGTACAAGATTAGGAACAGGCAAAGTGTATTCACTAGCATATGCAGATTTAGCGCTAGTAGCGGATGATGGAAGAAGTATGAATCTGATGATGAGAGTGTTCGAAGACTATGTGAGAGAAGAGGGGTTAACAGTGAATGTGAACAAGACTAAGATGTGTTTCAGAAATAAAAAGGGTAGATTAGAGTACAAATGGAAGATAAATAGCGTGGTGGTGGAGTTGGTGGAGGAGTTTTGCCACCTAGGATTTTGGTTCGAAGCGAGAGGAGGAGCGAGCTGCAGGTGAGAAAGAGATTAGAATGCGCAAGTAAAGTAATGGGACAAGTATGAGGAATATGAAAAAAAAAAGGTTCAAGGACGACTAGAAGATGAGAGTGTGGATATTTGATGTGCTAGTATGGTCAGTGTTAAACTATGGAGTGGAAATTTGGGGATGGAAAGAACATAAGAGAGTGGAAAGTTTGCATGAGAGATTTTTTAGATGGGTTATAGGAGTGAGATGGAGATGCCCAGGTTATATGGTTAGGGACGAAATAGGACGAGAAAAAATGGTGGTCAGGCAAGTGAAAAGAGCCAGGAACTTCAAAGAGAAACTAAGAAGGGAAGAGACAAGCAAAACTGCACAAACGTGTCTCCGGGAGGTTATGAAAAAAGAGAGGAGGGATAACATGTAGCGTTTGAAATGGGAGGATGAGAGATATGAAATAAGGTTTGAATGTGGTATGCAAGTGAGGGGTAGAGAGTGGGAGGAAATATCGGAAGAAATGAAGGCAAGGAAAGGGGAGGAAAGATAGGAAAAGATTGCAGATTCAAGGTACAACAGCTGGTATAGAATGGTTAAGAGGCAGGGGGAACCAGAGTACCTGAAAAAGATTAAAAAGGAGAGCAAATGGTATGGAGTAGTGAGATTCAGAATGGGAGAGGGTGTAAGAGCATGTAGGTATTCGATGAATGAAGAAGAGAATATATGTAGAGTATGTAGATATGAGCAGGAAACATAGTTGCATATGTTAGAGAGGTGTACAGGTGACGAAGTGGGAGAGGAAAGTATAGAAGAGAGAATGAAATGGATTCTGAATGAAAATGGTCAGGGGGAGGAATGGATGAAGAAGCTGGAAGATCTGAGGGAGAGAGCTTGTTGCACAGGGTAGGGAAAAAGCCAAAAAATGATTCCTGAAGAAAGAGAATTACGAAGTTGGGTTGTGGAATAGAGTCCAATTTTGAAATTGATAGAGATAAGAGGAAATGAAAGCCGAGGGCTAAGTCGCAAGCGTTTAGAAATAAGAATAATAATTCAAGACGATATGTAGCAAATAGTAAGATAGTATAAGGCTTCTTTGTAAGAATACCTGTAATGATTATGTAAACACTCTCACACCCGCAAAAGGAGAGAGCTACCTGAAAGTTTTTATGTCATTGATTTTTTTCGGTTTCCAGGAATTCTATAAACTGTACAAAGGGTTATGGTCGTTACGGTCAGACGGTAGGTAGAGAAAATAAGGACTAGGAATGACCTACTATCCGTTCACTTTACGAAGGCCCCTCCAAAACAGCTGCACATTTTTATAATTTAATCGTAAAAAATCGCATAAAAATACAGATTGTATCATGATAAAGCTTACTTTATTGCGCTTCAGACAAGTCCCCATTTGTTTATGCACAACAATTGGTTTGGAAAATATCCTTCGTAGATGCATTCATATTTTGACTAACGTAAAATGCATTTGAAGATGACTATGCTATCTCTCGTAATATACGTAGTGCAGAGTTATATTTAGTCTTAAATTGCTTGGAAAATTTCAACAAATACAATTGAATAACAATCTTTAAACCCATTAATTAAGGCACCGTATTGCAGAACTGCCTGTGCGCTCGGTCCGTCTCGGCCCAGTAGGCAGTAGAGTGGGGAGCCGCACTGAACGCGTTGATCGAGGTAAAAAATCTATTTAAAACGCAATAATCAGCTGGTCGTTTAATAATCGGTCAAAATGAGCAATGTCGGTTTATTCTTTATACATTTGGGAGTATCACATTAAACATTCAGTTCAAAGGACTAATGTAAACAAATCAACACTATACAATGCGATTGACCGGCAGAATCTCATTACTTTTAAAGGGGGGCGGATCGACTCAGGGACGACCTGCTGGAGTGCTATGATACCAGTATGGCCCCTGAACGAAAAGGTTACATGGCGCGACTGCATACTCTGTGGTGCGAGAAACACCTAGAGCTCTCGCATTTTTCGCAAAAACGTCTGCGAAACCGTGCCGAGGAACTCCGGAAAAGGGGTTATATAAGCGGAGCGCCTACTGTACCGCAGCCAGATCAAGCCAGCAACAGAGAAAGAGAGGCGACACTGAGAGCAACCGCGAGCAGGCATCCAATAGAGGAAGAGCGATGCTTCAGGGCCCGGAGAAACATCAACATTCAGGTTTCTCTCAAGCCGAAAGATCTGGCTGAACTGGATGACGAGCTTCCTGCAGATTTTTCCGAAGAATCCGTTAGAGAAAATCAACAGTTTTTGTCTGGGAGCCTATTCCTTAGTGGTTGGTGGAAGGGCGCACAGTGCTCCTGCCGAAGACGGGCAACTTAGCTGACCCTAAGAATTACAGGCCAATAACTTGTCGTAGGCTTTTAGAGGATTCAGGCTTTCAGCCGACTGCCGGCGTTCAGGAGAATTGGGGACGAAATATATACACGCAAAGAAATGGTTTGGCTGCTCTTACTGAACTACGTTTGGTTGGCACTATTTCGGTTGCCTGAACCGGACGATGGTATGTGGCAACCGAACTGGTATGGTTGTGACGACTCAACCTGTCTGTTTGTAACAGTTCGGTTGCACGAACTTTGCAGTTCGGTTACGGTTAATTTTTTTATTACATTAATCTAATGCTTTTTGAGCACCCGTCGTAATTATTTTATTTTCACCTGATGGCCTACTCACACTGCGCAACCTCGAGAATTGCCGCGTTCTGGGGGGGGGGGGCGGCAGCTGCCGTCATGACGCGCTTCCCTAACCATAGCTGCATCACATCAGTCTTTCTGTTTCATAACATTTAATAAGCGTCTGTTGAAGGTGAATTGAAGTGCAATGGACTTTTTTAAATCTAAATTCATGACTATGCTATCTTTCGTAATATACGTAGTAGAGAGTTATATTTAGTCTTAAATTGCTTAGAAAATTTCAACAAATGCAATCGAATAACAATTAGGAATAGCAATCTTAAAACCCATTAACTAATAACAAATAATCCTGGAAGATATTACAAGGTCACTATACACCGTACAAGGAACTATATTTATTCCCTTTATTTCTTGGCAATGATGATTTAGAAATAAATAATGCTTTAGGCTCTCGCACAGAAGTCAGTGAAGTTGGGACTGTATATGTTTCAACGCCTTGCTTTCCACCAGAGTTTTACTCTCAACTGAATTAAATATTTTTTTAATCTTTTATATTTTTCACAAGACAGAAAATTGACAAATGACAACTTTGAAATTTTTCAAAATTCGTCAGTTAACATTCGAAGGTTAACATTTATTTATTTTTGAATTTGCTTTATTATAATCATATAATATTATTATTGACAAATAATAAAGAAAACGTAATTAAATAATCATTTGATTGAGAAATCTCTATATTAATTAAATAATTAAATGATGAATTTATAATTAATGTGAATAATAATTATAAGTATAATAATTATTGTTGCATAATCATATGCACTTGGATTTGTTTTATGTATCATTATTTACTACATCTTGAATGCTTCATGGATTATTATTGTTTACTATTATGTATTTTGATTTAGCAGTGAAATTTCTTGTCATTCAATATAATGTAGATGTTATTCATACCAATCAAATTCTGAACTTATTGACCATTTATAAATAACATCAGTCGGCCATCAATCTTGAAGCGAGCAGTATAAGCTAGCGAAAACGTAAAACGTACGAGTGAGTGTATTGTGAACAAAATTAAGTTTGATGAAAAATTTAAAAAAATACTATTATTATTATAGATTAGCAGTTCGAACTCGAAAGTTCATTGCCTCATCTACCCGAGACCGCCACATATCTCTGTCTTGTGCATTCTCCATCCAGTTTAAGTAATCATGTCCTAGTTCTTAAAGATCATCCCTTACATTTTTCTCCCATCTGTTTCTCGGTCTGCCTTGGGGTCTCTTACCAGTCGGTCTTCCTCTTAAAACTTGCGCCACTGTTCTTTCATTGCCCATTCTTGCTACATGCCCCGCCCATCTTAATTTACGCGCTTTAATTACTCTATTAATATTTGCTGACCCGTAGAGAGCGTGCAGCTCATCATTATGCAGTTTTCTCCACTCGCCGGTCTCTTCGTCCCTTTTTGGACCATAGATTTTTCTAAGTACTTTATTCTCGAAAACTCTAAACCTATTCTCTTCTCCTCTCGTCAGCGCCCACGTTTCACACCCGTACATGACGACCGGTATTATTATCGTTTTGTAAATTCTTACTTTGATGTTTCTAGATAGCAATCGCGATTTTAGTAGCGTGTTTGCTGCATAATAGCACCCATTGCTAGCGTGTAGCCGCGCATTGATTTCCGTTTTAATCTTATTTTCGCTAGTTATAATAGACCCGAGGTATTTAAACTCGTTAACCCTTTCGAATTTCATATTTCCGGCCATTAGATCCCCGTCTTGATTACTTTGTCCGGACCTGACGACGGTCATATATTTTGTCTTCGATTCGCTAACTTCCAAGCCAATCTCTTTGGCTTTTGCGATCAAGATTTCTGCATTTTTAGCTACCGTTTCTTTATCATCCCCTAGTACGTCGAGATCATCCGCATATCCAAGAATTTGTATTACCCCATTGAGGGTAGCACCGGTCGGATTCGCCTGCACTTGCCTAACCACGTATTCTAAAACTAAGAACGAAAAACAACAAACCGGAATATGTGGAGCAATCAGAGTGCAAATGATACTTGTTAAATGGTATATTTAGCCATTTACTTTTTTCCGCGAACGAATTTCAAAATAAAAATACAATGTTCTCTTGTTTTTGTTTAGTTTCTTCTTCAGATTTTTGTTTGTATAAGAATTATAAAAGATTATGTATTTTAAATTAAAGGACAATTATTCATTTATTAGTAAATTTTCATTTTCATTTTTCAGTAAATGGCTGAATTCACCATTTTACATGCATAATTTGAACTCTGAACACAATTTTGTCGTGGAATTTATTCAATTTTACTATTTCAAATTGTAACTTGTGCAACAATTGCAACATGAAAATAAAATGTTTATCTTCGAAACCTGTGAATACATGAACTTCAATTAAAAAACTTTTTAAATATATGACATAAAATCATTATTCTTATTATTTTTTAATCAAATTCATCATTTAATTATTTAATTAAAATAAAGATTTTTTAATTGAATGATTATTTAATTAATTACGTTTTTCTTTATTATTTGTCATTAATAATATTATATGATTATAATAAGGCAAATTGGAAAATAAATAAATGTTTACCTTAGAATTCTGTGAAAACATGAACTCAAATTAAAAGACTTCAAATATATGACATAAAATCACTATTCTCATTATTTTGTAAAAGTATATTTCATTAATTAGATATATACCATTAAACCATTTAAAAAATAAAAATAATAAAAATAAATATAAAAAAATATTAAAAAAATATAAAATATATAAAAATATAAAATATAAAATAAATAATAAAAATAAAAATAAAAGATAAACATGAAAAAATGTTAAATAGCCATTAAATGTGTTTTAATACTCTATGGTTGGTTTCCTGTAAAAGCCTAAAACGTGTCAGGCTTTCAGAAGAATAGCTGAGTATTCTTCTGAATGCGTAAATAAACCAGGCACTTGGACGCCAGGTATAGATTTCGTCCCAAATTCTTCTGAATGTCTAGGCAGTTGGCTGAATGCCTGAATCTTCTAACAGCCTACGACATATATACGCCAAACTCTCGGTTTCAGTCCCCCCGGTTTCCGCCTTCCTAGAACTTCTGTCTCAGCCGAGAGGGCGGTTGCGACGTTTGTCGCAACGTCTCTTGCCATAGGTTATTTACGTTTGGATTCCCCCATTTGGGACCAAAGCAATTTGAAGACAACCCCCGACACTGGACTGAAACCCTTCTAAAAGACTAAAAACTTGACAGCGAAACAATATCTAAATTAATACCTACTAATCCCATCTCTCCGAAACTTTACGGACCCCCAAAAATCCACAAAAACAACATTCCACTCAGACCGATTGTCAGCGCAATAAACTCACCAACTTACAACCTAGCACGCTTTCTCGCCAAAGAACTAAATCCTTTCACAGGAAACTCTATCGCACACGTCCAAAACTCTTTTGACTTCATCAGAAATATGCAACAGATTCACATTCAACCCCAAGACATCCTAGTGAGTTTCGACGTAGTATCTCTCTTTACGAAAGTACCAATCTCTGATACAATCGATATTATTAAATCATTTGCAAACTTCCCC
>CAKNYM010049185.1:2191-40148 GCA_932195095.1 Andricus curvator
TCATTAAAGAAGTTTTTCACAAGAATTGGGGGATTTTGAAGGATTTCAAAGACTTTCAAATATTGCAAAATATTTCAGAAAACTTCAAAGCTTGTACGATATTTAAAAACATTCCAAGGAATTGTTAATCCATTTCAATAATTTGAAGGGATCTTAAAGGAATTCAAAATATTTCAGAGTGTTTGAAGTATTTTAATAAAATTAAAAAGATTATAAAGAATATTCGAGAGATTAAAAAATTATAAGTGATTTTAACGATTTTAAGAGATTTAAAAAATTCTTCATGTGAATATAAAGAATTTCCTTGAAGGCAAAAATGTTCTATCTTTTTGATTTTTCAGAAAAACAGGTTTATAAAGTGAGAAACCATATTTTTTTACTGTTTCTGAAATCTTGTACCAAACACACCGAAAATGCTAAAGGTTTCTAATAGGAAAAAAATTGAAGCTAATGTTCAAGTTACATACACTTACTATAGAAAAAGCGTTACGTAGGGGGGGGGGGGGGTCAACATTTTCGGAAAAAGCGTTACGTATTTTTTAAACGGCCCCTAAACACGAATTTTATCAAATTTGGTAACATAGTGACGCATTCCAAGAGCTACACCAGGTTGAAATTTGTGATCCATTTTAATAAATACATAGACTTTGTTATGTCCCGGGATGTTAAGAGCTCATATGCCCCTTTTTAGGAAATAAATGTCTTAGAGTGAGGTGTGCAGGAGAATCTTGATATTCCCAAACAGTTCATCATATTACCGAATTGGAATAAGTTTAATTTCCCATTGTTCCGTTTAATTTCAATTTTTGTATGAGTCCGTGCATGCATGAAAGTTGTTTCCATATCATAAAGTATGTATTCAACCCTCATTTTAATATCCTCTTACACATTATTATTTTATATTTAAGTTGTAGACATGTTCTGTTCTTTAAATTAAATAGAGGTTTGACAGACCTTACTCTGGGTCTGCTTGAGGTTTCCCACCCGCCCTTGGAATATTGGCACAACTTTCCTTTCCATTTTAATCCTCATCCCTTTATGAATCCATAAAATGAAATTTTTTGACCATTTTTACCATAATTTCAATTCTTGACGAAACCCTAAGAGAACAGCGATCCTGAAACCCTTGAAACATCTGTCTTATTGTAATCGAGTTGCTCGAGAAAGCAAGTAATAAAATGTTACTACCTTATGTGATATACATCTTCAATATATAAAAAGGGAGAGCTGAGAGTTCCGAATCTTGAGAACTATTACTTGTGATTCTCACAAATATTAGCTTCGCCGATCTGAGTTCCCAACCATTTAGAATTTTCTCGTAAGATGCTCATAAACTGATCACTTATCAGTATCTCAGAGAAAAAAAGTTTTATAATTAAATTAAGTAAGGCAAGTTTGGATATGGCAAGTTAGATGGAACGTTTGAACTTTTAGAATGATTTAAAACCAAAAATCTATATTCATAGAACTTGCGATTTCACGATTGGCTCGCGCGCCCCGCGCAACAGGTGGAATTTCCGGATTGGGCCGTTCGCCCCAAATACCAAACATTAAAGTTTAAACCCAAATAATAATTTTTTTTTAAGTTAATATTTTAATATATTATATAATTGTGCGCGCCCCGCACAACAGGTACAGCGCGCCAATTCCGATCAAGCGATTTCTCTGATTGGTTCGCGCACCCCGCACCACGAGTACTGCGCACCAAGCACGAGTAAGGAATTTTTCCATTGGATCTCAAGTCCCAAATAACGAATTTAAATGTGATATGTAATTATTTACAATGGAATTAATATTAATAAACCATATTCATATTAATAATATTGATTATATTATAATATTATTAACTTGTATTATATATAATATATAGATTATATGTATTAAGCTACATATAACCTATACAGGGTGTCCCAGACTCAAGTGTCCGGACTTATATAGCTGTATATAAATAAGAAAAATAAATAGAAAATTCCTTTTCCAAAAATCAGTTGAAGTTTTAGTTTTTGAGTTATAAAATATGTAAGCTGGTCCAATCAGGAGCGCCGTATAAACAGTCGTGTCTGCGTGAGCGGGATTCCAACGTAGTACGTAGTAGATTCCAACCCGCGCAACAGGTACAGCGCACCAATCCCGACCAAGCGATTTCTCTGATTGGTTCGCGCACCTCGCGCCACGGGTACTGCACACCAATCAAGTGTAAGGACTTCTTATATTGAATCGTACCCCACAAATAACGAGATGCAATGTTAATATTCAGTATTTAGAATTAAATTAACAGTAATAAACAATATTAATAATATTGATTATATTATAATATTATTAACTTGTATTATATATAATATGTAATATGTAATATGTAATGCTGGGGTAAGAGAGATGAGGCAATAGAACAATTTTAATAATGTCGCGCGCGCCAAAAATATCAAACTATCAGGAGCCTTGTAGGAGCAACGCACCAATCCCCATTCGGGAGCTTTCTGATTGGACCGTCGCCAAGGAATGGGAGACTCGGCGACGAGGCTCACCAGTCACCTCTACTCAACTTCCGCGCGTAGTGGGAGAGACCGCTCGACCGCGGAGTGGGAGGAGCTTGCGTGACCTTCCATAAAAGCACGCGTCTCGGCCACTGTAGCTCAGTCTGCTTCTCGACTTCCTCGAGCGTGCACGCACATCTTCTCATCTCTCTGAGCCTAGTCCAGGGAGAAGAAAGGAATAAATTAGTCTTGTTTTTGGAAATACTGTGGTTCTTAATTGACTTTGCCCTCTCCATTATATTTTGAACCATCTGCTCATTTCAGTGGAATATCTGACTGAGGAATCGTTTCTTGTTTTTTTTTTTAAACTGTAATTGTGGAATCGCTCCATCTCAACCATTGGTTTGGCAAACGTCTTACGGGTCGCTCTATCAAGCCGTGCACGTGGACGTTTGTCTAACCAATCAAAGTAGTTCGGTGCCTCCCAGAGAAATCCTACTTGGCGCTCCATCAAGCTGTAGGCAAAATTCTGGTTCTTGACCTAGAAATCCTTAAAAAGGGGGTCGAACACTCTATTACAATACGAAGAAATCCACAGTAGTCTTCGCAAACAATTTAGAGGAGGTATCAAATGGCATTTAAGACGGGTTAATCCTGGTTCCAGGTGATCGAAGACAGGGTCAGCTCTCCTTAGAGTATGGTCGAGACCCAACTGTGTCTTTGCCAAATTTACGAACAGTATTTTGAAATGAGTCACAAAAATTTGTATAGTTTGGGTCACTCAAATTTTCAAACTGTACCATTGAGCCTGATCCCCTTCCCTTTTCTAATAAGCAACTACCCTCAAGTGCCCCTTTAAAATCAGCTCTGCCAAATTCGAGGAGTGGGAGGATTTTCCTTGGCGATCCAGGTGTTGTCCTACGCTGAAAATCCTTGCGAGTCAGTCTTGTTTTGATTTCCATCAGCTCAAGTTCCGATTTTAAGCTAAGAACTTTTCTCCGGAGTTCGTTCCAAGAGCCACCTTAAGGTATGATCTTTTGACACTCGCAGACACTACGCGGCTGAAAAGGCGTTTTTCAGATAACAGTTTAAATTCCCTCTCAGACTGCATCTGTAGAGTTAAATTATATAAGTGCATCATTTCTTTATTGCTGTCTTCTACGATCATCTTCTTATACCTTGGTAACGTATAATAAATTGTTTCAAAATCAAAATGTGTTTCTCCTTATATTAATACCCAGTTCCTCATTTTAAATCAAGAAAATTAAATAAGCAAGGTAGGTTCCAATCCTTTAAACCGAGCAAGATCCCGCAATTCAATCTTCTAGCCGCTCGAAAGGTTGAGACGATAATTTTATTTTAAATTATAATACACACGTGAAAATCACGGCGTGTAACACAGGCCGTGAGGTAACAAAAATGATGACAGCGGTGGGATGTTGCTCAACTGCTTGCTTTTTCAATTTCTCGTATTCTTTCAAATCTTCTTCCAAAAAAACTCTCTCCTTTCGGAAATCCAATTCTATGCCAACTTTTAGCAAAGTTATCCCTCTCTGTACATTTCTGATAATTTTTTTGGTGTATTCTGCATCTTATTTTGTGTCTGTGCAATTTGTATATCATTTTTCGTTTGTGTGCATAATTTTTTTTTGTATTTGCATTTCGTATACGATTTATTGTTGAGTGAACAGTTGCGTTTTTCGCGTCTAAAATCGTTCTGAAATTTAAAATTCCATGTTATTATTAAAGGTAATAAAATCTATATCATTTTCACGAAAACCGCAATTAAAAACGGTTTTTTCCTCGTTCAAAATTGATTTTTGAAAAATCGATTTTCGGTGCTAGAGAAATTTTTTACCTGAATGCCAATTTAAAAATTTTATTCCTTTACAATTTTTTTAAACTACCTTACAGTCCGTACGTCATTTCTGTTTCAACTGCATTTTGATACGTTTTTTTTCACCCAAAACCGATTTTTAAACTTTTATCTACTTTTAAAATTGGACTTAGTCGTTTGGCACACCGTGTGTCGAAGTGGTAGACACACGCCGTTGAACTTTGTTAGTTGCCGACCTTGGTCAAGGTCACGGAGTCGAGTCAGTTAGCGTCACATAAAAATAATGCAGGTTTTTCGTAATTAATTGATTTTGAGCGGGGGCAAAGGCCCACTCGTATAACTTCTGAGTCGGTAATTAATGTCAGTTTATTGTAACTTTCTTTGGAGTGGGCATAGAGCCCACTCGATATAATCTCGGGATTTAAAGCCGTGTAGTAGTCAAGTTTCTCGTACTGAATTATACTAGTGTGTTAAAATTAAAATGTTGACTGTCAATCTTTTCACCTCTCGCTGCGTCATTCCCTTACTCCGCCACTCTACTGGAGATATCGGGCACACCACGCGTATTCATAAAGAGTAATTAATGTTTTGGTAGTTTTTAATTGCAGAAAAACTACCTGGCACCCTTCAGGCAACCATTCGACACTCTTAAGTGCAAATAACTCAAAAATAAAAATAATAGTTTAAAATCAGTTATAAATGACGCCCGACGTATGGGCTTGGGTGACGCAGAGGGAAGTGTAGAAGGAGTTGGAAACGGAATAAAACAGAATTTGAAGTTCCACTCCTAAAATAAAATTAAAAATAAAAATTTGGAAAGTGAAAATTGTAAGAATTTAGTGGGAACAAAGAAATTTCCAATCATAATGGTAGTTGTTTTGAAGTTTGAGGTGACTGGTTATAAGAGAGAGTGAGTCACCACATAGCAATCTGATTTGAATGGCGATTAGAATGTTCACAGAAACATTGACCAATTGACTTTCACCAAGTAAAAACAAAATGTAAAGTTAAATAATTTTGAGAGTAAATGGAGATGTTGAAATCAAACTAAATTATAATGAAAATAAAGTTAAAATGGAGGTAAAATAAAACTTTGTAGTTTGGTTGAATCAAAATAAATTAACTTTCCTCTGGTTTACAAAAACAAAGGAAGGTTATTTAACCATTTGAGAAAAACAATTGTAAATGGAATAATTTGAATTAAATAACTAACTTTTGAAAATGAAAATAAATTGTTCAATAATTATGTCATTTCCGGTCCAACTTTTTGGAATTTTTATTCACACCGTAGTTGACACAAGTGGGCATAAAAATTTGATTGGCCGGCAGGTATTGCAAAATGCCAACTATCCGCTACAAATTGAACAATCTGAGATAACTCACATTTATGATCTGTCATTAAATCAGGTTCCGGGTTTGGGGGTTTGTAGCTTATCGGTCACGGTAGCCGATAGAACGGCAGAATTGGAATTCTTGGTTTTGGAGAACTTTAGTGACAGCTGTGTTCTGGGAACGGAGTTTCTCGAAGCTTTTGAGGTCATCATCACTTTCAATTAAAAATAAACATAACCTCAACAATTTTAAATAATAATCCCCGACTTGAAGGACAATGGTTATTGGTCAGTTAAAAATGGTTTATTTATCCTTTTTGATGTATCAAGGATAAATGGACAAAACTAAAGTTGCATTGAGGCAGCAATGACATAACCTCAATTCAATATTTAACTAATAATCACCTAAATTAACTGGTAATGGTTATTGGTCAGTTAGAAATTGTTTCTTTGTCCTTTTTGATGTACCAAGGACAAACAGACAAACGACCCTAAGGTTGCACAGTAGTGACCCCAACATAACCTTAATTTAAACTGAAGTATTGAACCCATCAATTAATTAATCATGATTATTGGTGAAATTGACTCACACCAATCGTAGAAATCAACTCAGGCTTCAACAATATTAATTACCTGGATTTGAGTATTCCGCCAGGATAATTGAAACTTATTGAATTTAATCGGTTTGATGTGCATGATAAATCTAAGGATAATTGATTACTTAATATAATTGATAATAACTGATGACTTGTTTACTTTGAATTTTTGTTAATTGTACCTTGAATTTTTATTGTACTTTGAGCTTTTGAATTGTCCGTGAAATTGAATATCCATTTAAAATGGCGGATGAGCGGGAAATTGATATCCCACCTTGCGTGTTGTCGATGTCGGAGGATGACCTCAGACGATACTTGGACGAAAAGGGGCTTGACCTATCGGGGTCAATCGAGGTTTTACTAACCCGGGTCATACGATCCCTGACCTTCAGATTTAAAACGTTCGTGATCTTATATAATCAATTATAAATTTAACTTTGGTTAAGTCAAGGTCAAAACACATTGACGTCATATAATATCCCTTCAATCAATAGAAATAAGACCTAATAAGCAAATGAATCAAATTAAATATGAAATTGAAATGGCTGAATGCTGGAAGACCTCTAATCGGACTCCGACCTCTGGTTTAAAACAAACAATTTCTTATTCTAAATATATGGCAGAATAAATCTGTTGCGAGTTGAAAATTTAACTCCCAAATAAAAATAGTTAGCATTAAGTTCTTTGAATAGCTTAAAAATCAAAATTCAGGCAATGTTTATCTAATCAATGCCAATCATCCAACCTTTAATAAAATTAAACTAAGTAAATACATGAAATCAATCGATTAAAACAGCTCTAAATAATAACCTCGACATGTTTTCTCAAATTAATAATTGAACTTTGATATGTAACTATTGTATAATCAATGACAATAATAAGATTAAATAAATTAAGTATAAAAAGAAACATTGTTCATTGAGATACAACACATTCAATCAAAAATTAAATTCTGAATATGCTGCGGAATTTGATAATAAAAATTCCTCGAGATGGTAAATTGAACTAAAAAATTAACTAAATACCAATTAATGAGGAATAATTAAGATGTTCTCGCGTGGTGATAGTACTACCATTGGTTCGCCTAAGCTGATGAGCTTTCAATGTAGCCATCAGGGGATCATATACTTGATCCTGCACGTTGTTTACATTCTTTACGTAAGCAACGACAATGAGAGACGTTTTTAATTATAGCTTTCAATTCAACACTAAAAGGGTCGCGACTAATTGGGATACTCTCGCGTAGTCTATAGTACTACCATTGGTTCGCCTATGCTGATGAGCTTTCAATGTAGCCATCAGGGGATCATATGGTTGATCCTGCACGTTGTTTACATTCTTGACGTAAACAATGACAATGAGAGACGTTTCTAATTATAGCTTTCAATTCAATACTAAAAGGGTCGCGACTAATTAGGATACTCTCGCGTAGTCTATAGTACTACCATTGGTTCGCCTATGCTGATGCGGTTTCAATGTAGCCATCAGGGGATCATATAGTTGATCCTGCACGTTGTTTACATTCTTTACGTAAACAATGACAATGAGAGACGTTTCTAATTATAGCTTTTAATTTAACAATAAAAGGGTCGCGATTGAATTCAGTCAAGTTTGCATACTGTTTCTCGAGGAAGTAAATTCAATTTTAAGATTAAACTGCATGTTGGACACTCAAAAGAACAATGATAATTGAACATCAGGAATGTGATTGATTTTATGCACGAAATCAATCACATTAATCATTATAAAACTTAAATCACTTTGAAATCCTTACTGATCGGATCGGTCTATTCAGGTCACTAACGTACTTAATATAAGAAATCAATTAAATTGAATAAAAATTGTTATAAGACATCAATCCTCTTTTCCAATTAATCATATCAGAGTCTCTCCGTTCTGCGAAAAATCTTCGCAGCCTTCTTGGAGAGGGAGTGGAGTTGCCTCCGTGCGGATTATTTGCGTTCGGCAACTGGTCCTAAAAATCCAACTGAATCCTCCTGATAGCATTTTGAATTCGAGTTGCTCACCGGGGTGGATTCAGAAAATCAATTCAAGAATTCCTCAGCTCATAATGAAAAGTTTAGGAATAATAACAATTTAGTATCTGATTTCCATAGTAGAAGGATAGGCATTCAGCTAAAATTATCATTAATAATAATAACAATAATAATTAAAAACTTTCAATTCATCCTTAAAAATTCTCAAACAATAAAAATTACACATGCTTATGTGAATAAGAATGTAGGTGGAAGATATCACACCCGTCCGGTTATAGATCGGAACAACACTTAATTCAAGTGACCCCTCAGAACAATTCTATTTATTATTTACCATTAAACATTTACTTTATTTTTCGTATCTTTTCAATTTGGATACACCTGTGTATGATGGTGTACGTAATCCGAGGTCTGGCAATTAACCAATTTCAACCATTTTTCTTGTTTTTGACAAATTACAACAAGACGGAGAGATGCGGGCACCTACCTGGTATTCGCCCCGGTGGGCCGAATATTGTGTAGGGGGAGTTGTGACGGGGTAATTTGTACCCCGCACAAATACATCTAAAATCTATGAAAATTAGCGTAAAAAATCATTCTACGGGGGATATGAGTTTGGAATCACGGATCAAATCCACGGACTGTCTGCGAACAGTACAATACTATCCGTGAATATAAGAGTTCCGCGGCTAATATTTCAAACAATTCTAGTTCTTGTTGTGATCTGAATTATTATATTAAATATTGAAGATTGTTAACGTCAATAACAACTCAAACTCTAGATGAGATATTAGCCTAGAATATGAGAGTTTGACGGCTAATATCACATCACAACGTCATAATCAATTTTATAATATTATTAGTAATTTTTATAAACTCACCTTGACTCTTACATTAAATTAAAACAGTTAAAAATATAAATAATCAATCACCTATCAAAAACTAGGGAGGTTAGGTCATCCGACCGGAACCACAAATTGTCAGACCACGGGTTCCAAGTGCATTATTCTCCTTATTTTATTTTAATTTCTCTTGTTTTTCTTTTGTTTATTTCATATTCAACTCGGGTGGAAGGGTGGATCAACCACCCCCCACACAGCAATAACAACGACTGTCAGATTGTACGAGGTTGGCTGCATTGGATGTCTGCTGTCACCAGGGACTAAGAAGAGGAGATTTTCCTGGCGCATCCGTAGTGGACGGGATTCCCATACGTGCAAGAGCGCCCGGAAAAACTAGGGGCAAGCGGCCATGGAGAATCTGCGTGCTGACCTAAGTCAGCCCCACCCCTGGACCATCGACTAGCGGCAGGCTATGAAGGTTTGCGTGGCAGATAACGCAGGTGGACTGTGCGCCACCACGTAACGGGGGGACGAACTTGGCGGTTGTCCTTTTCCTTCGCTCGTCCTCTCACTCTATAGTTCGACGCTCGTACTCGGGTGGCGCCCCGACTCCTATGAGAGGGAGAACGGGGCCGCCACTTTTAAAAATATTCATTCGTAATTCCAAGCTCCGAGTGAGTACCTCGCGGCGAACAGAACCAAATCGAGAAAAAATTGATTACCAGAGACGATTTAAAGGAACTAGAGGAAAATGAGAGGACGAACAAGAGGAGGTCGACTACTACCAGGTGGGTCCCCATGTGTTTCTCTCAATCGTTAAAAATTAACTTCTTGCGTTTAGCTGCGTGTGTCGAAGTGGTAGACACACGCCGTTGAACTTTGTTAGTTGCCGACCTCGGTCAAGGTCACGGAGTCGAGTCAGTGAGCGTCACATAAAAATAATGTCGGTTTTTCGTAATTAATTGATTTTGAGCGGGGGCAAAGGCCCACTCGTATAACTTCTGAGTCGGTAATTAATGTCAGTTTATTGTAACTTTCTTTGGAGTGGGCATAGAGCCCACTCGATATAATCTCGGGATTTAAAGCCGTGTAGTAGTCAAGTTTCTCGTACTGAATTATACTAGTGTGTTAAAATAAAAATGTTGACTGTCAATCTTTTCACTTCTCACTGCGTCATTCCCTTACTCCGCCACTCTACTGGAGCTATCGGGCACGCTACGCGTATTCATAAAGAGTAATACATGTTTTGGTAGTTTTTAATTGCAGAAAAACTACCTGCCGCCCTTCAGGCAACCATTGGACTCACTCGGAGTCCACTCTTAAGTGCAAATAACTCAAAAATAAAAATAATAGTCTAAAATCAGTTATAGTATATATAAATTGATTTTATAACCTATGATTGCTAGCATGACTTCAGCATCCAAAGCCGGCCTCATCCGTTTGTTGCGCGTCTTGTTGGATTTCACTCCATTCACGCTGTGGCTCACAAGCTCATCCTCTTCAAAACAAAAAAAAAACATATTTTTCGAATAACTAGCGTATACATTCGTTGGCTCATTGCGCATATTGTATATTCCTTCTGCTCTAAATACTTGCCATACCCTATGTGGACCTGAAACATTAAAAATGCTTATTAATCTACCGGAACATATACAAATTTATATTTCTATGTCATTCCTAACACTTAAGATATTGTCACTTGCAAGTACGCCGACAAATCCTGGATCCATAACATCTGCGCTTCGTCTCAGTTGATTTGCCTCTTTTGTTTGGTGACTTTGAGGTGGTAGAGGGTCGATCACTATCGTAACTGTAGAGTCCAATAATGTCTCTGAATTTGTAATAATCTGTAAAAAATTTAATAATTGGAAAAGATCATTCCTTTTCACTCTTCGCAGAATGGAATCATCTACACTGGGTTCCGAAAACTAATACGGCCGGATTTCTGCTTGGGAAGGCTTGAGAGATTTTCCACACTTGAAGTGCTCGCTTCACCTACCTCACTCGTTTCACTTTTGAGTTTATTGCTGCACCTTTTGAACTTTTTTGCAGCCTGCAGAATAATAAAGAAACTGAACAAGTTTTAAACAACAAACAGTGGTTTAGAGTGTTTCTCTGATAATTCAGCCATCCATCTATTCAGTTCATTTTTTAAATTATTCTTTGATGCTTCGTTCTGCCTTCTGTCAGAATCGGCATCGCTTTCTCATATTTCGTCAGAAGAGCTCATTTCCGAAGCACTCTTTATGAACTGAGCAGGTGGAATTATGTTCCTGGCTGAGTTTGATGCTGTAAATGCTTCCTTTTGTGTGTCTGAAAATAATATAAAATAATATTGAGCACCAAATTACCTTACAAGTAGAAAATATGTATGTGTTATAAAATGGAGATCACCTACCATGAGAAGAAATGATAAGTACCTGACACACTTCTTTCAGCATTCCGCAGTAGATGTTGTAGATTTGTTTTGGATCGTGTGGAATTCGAATGTTATGGACCAGATTAGCGCACACAATGTCCTTCTTGGGTGAATTGAGAATATATATACGCTAGACTAAATTAGTATAATCGTCAATTTTATTGGACAGAAGTTTGAGAATGTTGCATGGCGAGGATGTCCCTAAACGATTTCAGGTGCCAATGGTGCATATATAGTAAGGTGGTCCAAAAATGAATTGGAAATTTTTTTTCTCGAATTTTTAAGAATAATGGTCGGAAATTTGTTCTAATCCACACAAGAAGTTTATTGCAAAGCGTAAAAGACACACACATAAAAAAACATGAGAACTTATACTTTTTCATTTTTTTAAAGAAAAAGGGCCTTAATGTACTCCATGGTTCGTTTTCAGATCATTTTAATTACGTATTACCCTATCTATCTTCTATACTGGTCTTCACAGGTAAATTAGAGCCATGAAAATTTTCTGGAATAGTAAGTTTACGAAGCGTTGTCTATCCAGTCGGTCGAATCAGTAAAATGGAATTCCTAGAGAGTTTGCTAGATCTTAACCGAATGCAAGGGAGAAGACTTTCTTTAAAATCACTAAAGTTAATATCCTCGTCATGCTTCAAGTACTAGTGTGTTGGATATTAAAATATCCATCTTCGATGATAAGTAGGAAAAGGGGCTATTCAAGTATTACGTAAGCATTTTGAGAGAGAGGGGGTATAAATAGATGCTTATTGTTGTATATTCATAATGAAAAAATATGCTTACAATGGGGGGGGGGGATTCATGAATATGGAAAATTATGCCTACGTAATAATTAAACGGCCTCGAACCGTTTTGGATCCGAAAACAGTGCGAAAAATTCTGTTCGAATTCCGGGACTTGATTGACGCATGGATAATCGAGAAAAGTGGAAAAATTGGTAGCGTGAGATATGTAGTTGAAATTGATGAAAATGCCTTCTCAATGCACAAATACAAAAGGGGCTGGAAAACGTGTACGAGGTGGATCGTCGGTAGAATTGACCGCACCTCGAAGAAGTGCTTTTTGACACACGTTGAATCCCGTGATGCTAAAAGCACTACAACGTGTGATCTAACGGTACGTAGAACCAGGAATGCACATCATAACCAATATGTGGCTAACTCGAAAGATTCGTACAATTGGCAGATGACTTATCCAAACTGCAGATACGCTTTATTTCATTTGCATGGCAGCATAGCCGTGCTTTTTCAGGAAAAAAACCGGAATTTTCTAGCATTATTTAAAGAGAATATTATTATGTATTAAGCCATTTCCCTTTCGGGGTGGCGTGACTTACTCGGCGAGGAAGGGAGTAATGTGGGGAAGGAAGTGTAGATTTTCAGATTAATATAGAATTCCTGCGTTATTTATTCAAATAATACGTTCGTTCCGCAACACTGCTCCGACCCAGGTTGCTGATCAATCTCTCTAGCGATCAACCTGAGTGACGAGCCTCACAAAGTCATCATAAAAAGCTCCCCAATCGGGCCCATTAGTATCCAAGGTCTTTTGTTTCAGGCCTCATTCACTCCACTAACACTATTTTTATAAACTATTTGTCGCCAGACTTTTCTGTCCTGGCATGCTTCTCTAGCTTCCTTCACGTCGATGCATTTTCTCATCCAAGCTCTTGTGTTTCTATGGCTTCTTATGTCTCTTCGAATTAGGGTCTCATTTACACATTCTAACCATTCTTTCCACGGTCCGCCTTTGGGCACACTGCCATTTACTTTACCTTGATACACTTGTTTCGTTAGTCGTTCACCTTTTATTCTCTCAACATGCCCAAACCATCTTAGAAAGTTTATTTCATATATATGTATCATTTATTTATGTATTATTTATATATTCTTACTTCTGACAATGGGCCCTGTTCTACCCATAACCTTCTTACCCTCGCGTATGCGCCAAGAATATTTTTAAGAATAAGAAAAAATGGTTTAAACAATTACGTTTGTGAACTTGAATTACTTTTCACCTCACTCTAGATGAAAACTGAACCAAAAGTGGAGAATTTTAGAAAAAAAAACTCCAACTTTCTAGCGTTATTCTAAGAGCATATTATTATGAATATTAATAAATTGTTAAAGAAAGTATTTCTGTAAAATATAATTGGGTATTGCCTTGATCTAACTAAAAAAAATTGAAAATAAGTTGAAAAATTCGGGAAAAACGCGATTATCTAACTTTATTCTAAGAGAAAACTGCTAAAAACAATAATAAATTGTTTAAAACAGTGTATATAAACATCTAATTATTAGTAGAAACTAGTATTTCACGTATTAGAAACAATTTGTATGAAGAAAACCGCAAAATAATTATAATTAGTGCCAGAAACTCGCAAAACCCAATTTTTTATTTATGAGCTTGTTTTGGGACACTATAAAACAGACTTATGGGGGTGATCTTTAAAAAGTAATTATTTATTTTTATTCTACACCTAATTGTGAAGAAAATTGTTGAGTTTCAACTCGAATCATCAAATATTGACGATTCTGAATGAAATTGACAGAAGCGTCTTTTTTTCTTATGCTTTTTTTTCAAAAAACCTCTTGCTTTTTTAGATATCTTGTATTGCTTATGAGAACAATGACAAAATTATATTTTTGGGAAAAAAATTCTCCTGTGCTCAAAAATGGTTTAGTTTCAAAATTTGAAGAGAAAAATAATAAATAGTTTCGGTAAAACGCCACCTTTTTTTATTTTTTCCCCATTTTTTATACCGTTTGAGGCCGGGGAAATTTTCATCCTACAAATATAATTTTTAAATTTTTATCGTAAATAATGCAAGACAACCAAATAAAGCTAGAGGTATTTTTCATATAAACAAAAAATTCTCCTGGACACAAGTTATTTAGTTCGAATAAAATTCACTAGCTGTCTTCCTTATAGAAGGCTAAATTCAACACAAAATTGGCAAAAAATATAAGTTTGGGGTTTTTGAGAAAATAGAGTTTTAATATTTTCAGAAAAACCGCTGTCATTTTGTTAATTTTAAGCCTGTTTTAAAAATTTCCGGTGGATTTTGAAAGAAGACAATAAATGCCATCTGAATAAAAAAACACACTAAATATCTCAATTAGAACAAAAGTTAATGAGTCATTTGGAAAAATTTGTGTTTTTTTTTTAAAAGAACAAAAATCAAATACGCATAACACATTTCGTCCCCGAGAGATTTTGAGACCTCAAGCGTAGAACATACCTGATTTGAAATGGATTTGGTCTTTAGATGAAATATTTTAGCAAAATAATTTCTTTTAATTAGAACATTTCTAAAGAATTGAATAATTTCTTAAAATTTGAGAGGTCAAAATATGATCTACGTACATTTAAAGTCGATAGAAGTTTATTTATTTTTCAATCAATATTACAATAACCAAATATATAATACGTATATTTAAGATTTCAGAAATCTTTATATAACATTAGGTTATACATATTATGTTATAAAAATACGAAAAAATTGCAAGAAAAGGGAAAACCTGCTCGACATGACGTGAAACATAACCTCACTTTATAAGAACTTCACGAGGTTATCTGTTCGATTTACATATTTCAACGAAAGTACATAATCAGAATACATAACTGAGAATATATACTTTATTAAACTGAATTTATTAATACTATTCTGCTGACAAGCAAATTTTCCGTTTACGTTAAAAATTATGGTTGACGATATTGTTTACTCTTCACTATCAATCAAAACTCCACATACACTACAGATACCTTGTAATTATATGAAAAACTTACCGTTTGAAGTCTATTATCACCAAATTAACAAATATATCATCAATATATACATAAATACTGATAAATCTAACTTATAAACTATATATCAATAATATGTACTAGACATGACTAGACACCATTAGGAACAGCACTGGATTGTTGTGCGCGCGCAACTTTTTGACGTAATTTCCGCGTCACGAGCGTGGTTTTGAGGGTTCACGTGACCTCGACACGAAGTCGACAGCGACACGAAGTACCACTGTATTAGTTTCGCAGATCTGAATTCCCCACTCTCACCAATCACGACCGAGCTATTTTCCGATTGGATGGCGCTCCCCGGCACTAGGGGCACCGCGCACCATTCACGAAGAAGGAATTTTCTGATTGGGTTCCACGTTTCAAATATCGAGGAATAGTTCTTCAAGTTCTATAATTTCTCTATAGGATCTATACTTATATGATATATGATTTAATTCTATAAATTACACTGCCTTAGACTCACGCTCACGGAAGCACGACTGTTTATGCCGCGCCAATGATTGGTCCAGGTTAAATATTCAACAACTCAAAAACTAAAACTTCAACTGATTTTTGGAAAAGGAATTTTCGATTTACTTTTTTTTTTATTTTCATACAACTATATAAGTCCGGACACTTGAGTCTGGGACACCCTGTATAACTGAATTCTAAATACTGAAGATTATATAACTTATTGTTAATTCGGTAAGTTACCCATCATATTTTATCATATTATTACAATATTGCCCTGCTGACACTGTATTGTAATACAATTTCATTGTGCTGTTCGTTGTCACGATTACTATTTGATATTATGCTACTTGCAATATAATATTGATATTGATTATTTAATGTTAATATAATATTTATAAATAATATGACTATTAATAATATTGATAATATTATAATATGTTACAGTGTATTATATATAAAGAATATATCATGTGTATTATGATACGTAATACTATAATTTCATTATACTATAGTCTTGTAATATTATAATAAATTAGACGTAGTTATGAATATTTTAGCCGATTCTAGTTAAAAATGTATACGTAATGCTGTATAAAGAAAGATGAGACATCCATAACAATTTCGAACATGTCACGGCGCCACAAATATCGCACCAATCCTGAGCATAGTAGGTAAGACGCGCGAATCCCCATCCAGGAGCTTGCTGATTGGACCATCATCGATGAGTGGGAGACTCGGTAACGCGACTCCTCTCTACTAGAATCCCGCGCGGAGTGGGAGAGACCGCTCCGTTCCAGCCACCGTTTCGCATTCGGCCTCACGACTAGCTCGAGAACGCACGAACGCTCCTCATCTCCCTCAGTCCAGCTCAGGGTGATGAGATAACGCGAAAAAGTTTTTCTTAATTATTTTTCTTTTTTTGACTTTGCCTTCTAATCGCACATTTTAAAAATCTGCTCTTTCCATAGCAACTAAGAATTATTCTTGATTCTCAAACAAATTCTCTCTCTCTGTCTCTCTCTTCAGTCATTACAATAAACGATTTGCCCGGGTCTTTCCATCAAACAGTGCCGGGAGATGATTTCTTTGGGATGGAATTGAAGTTTTGGAAGAGAAAGGCGTAGCGTGAATTCCGGGGTCGCCCGTCACCGGTTCGTAAGCAGGATCTGACGAACGACTTTACAACCGACTGTCAACAGTAGTTGACAGTCTCCAATCTAAACCGTCAACGGGATTTGACGAGTTCCAGTCGCAGTGGTGATCTCCTCTACCATCTGGAGGTGAGAGAGGTAAAAATTCAAATTTGTATTTTTGGATTTGTGATTGTGGCACATTAAGATATTACTGAAATGTCTATAGCCAATGTGTAAAATAGGCGCTACTTCCACTATATGGAAAATTATACCGCACCTAAAAGATTACGAATGGCGAGAGTACTAGCAAAGATAATTTCAAAAGGCGGTAGGGCATATTTTGTGCATATTTAGGGTACTACAGGGCATTAAAATTGCATGTAGGTAAACATCTAGTTGCAAGCTTAAGTTTTATCGAACCGTAAAATAACTTTGCACAAAAAAATAATTCTTTTACGTAAACATGTTCGAGATAAAATATTGGCTCACTGAAATTCGTTGCATGGAAAAAATGGGAAAGTAGACTAGGTTCTCTGAAATTTGGTGAGCGTAGAATAAATAATTTTAGTGAGCCTAGATAATTCGTGCATTATTGGAAATAATCAGTGACCGGCCCGGATGAACTATCTCTCTCATTTTTCTCAATTCTGCAGAATTCTTTAGAAGTCTTTGAATTCCATTCAAATAGTTTGAATTCTTCTGAAATCTTCAGGATTCACGTTGAATTATTGTGAATTCCTTCTAGTCTTTTGAATTCTGCAGGATTCTCTCGATTTTTACACTTCACAGTGTTTTCTTGAATTCTTTTAAAGATTTTGAAGAATTCGGTTGAAATATTTGCGATATTACTTAATTTATTTTTAATTTTCTAAATTCTTCTCAAAAGATGAAATTCTTTTCAACTATTTCCAAATTCAACAAATTTTGCCGACGGGTGAACTGCTGCTGGACTAGGATGCACACGTTTTTTTTAATTCTGCAGAATTCTGTATGAATATCTGAATTGACTTGAAAACATTTGAATTTTTAATAATATTTTTGAATTCTCTTGAAGAATTTAGGATGTAATTTGATTTATTTTCAATTTTATGAATTCTTCTGAAAACATGTAATTCTTTCCAACTATTTCCAAAATTCATCAACTATTGTTGATGGTAAATTACTACTGAATTAAGATTTACTCGTTTTTTTATATCTGCAGAATTCTAAGAAATCGAGAGAATTCTGCATAATTTAAAAGACTTGAAGGAATTTACAATAATTCATCGTGAGTTCTAAAGATTTTACAAGAATTCAAAGAGGTTTTAAAAAATTCAAAAGATTTCAATTGAATCATGTTTAAATAAAAGAACTGACTTTTTGCAAAGTCATGTTTCGGTTCGATAAAACTTGAGCCCATCCGATTTAAACAGAAAAACACATTCGTAATCACATTTTTTTTTTGAATGCTCCAAGCAAGGTGAAGTTACCGCCGTAGGAGAAATTGCTTTACTGGGTCGGACACACACTTACAACTCGCTGGAAACAGAGGGCAGGGCTGAAATAAAATAGGCCCCGCGGACCAAACACACATGACCGGCGCCTCCGACCAGGCGTGCGGGCGCGCCCCCTGGTTGTGGACAGGGGGACCCTGTACCGAGGGTTTCTGCTGAATACGGTTACACAACTCAATAAGCAGACCTGGCAATCGTCCAGGGATGGTCCCGAAGGAAAACCCCCCAAGTCAAGGCGTGAACAACCGTGCCGAAGACTGCTTGGCACCTGGGGTGTGGTGTTCCATACGGTGTCTCTAGGATACCAGATTGCCTCCTAGAGTATTGAGACCTTACCCCCGCATACGGGGCTCTGCGGGGGTGGACTTTTATTTCCCTAGCTACTCGTGGGAATATTATGGCGATGTATAAAAATTTTAACCGGAGCATATGTGAGGAGTTGGGAGGTGATTTGGACGTTGTGGAGGAGTTTGACTACCGTGAAAAGTCTTATGCGCGACAGGACTTAACAGATGCGTGTGAGAATATGGATAAGGGTCATAAGCTCGTTGCTGACCTTAAAGGTGTGCTGGAGGAGATGCAGAACTTCAGCGACTCCAAACGCAACATGTTCACGCCAATTAGGGATGGACTTGGAAAGGCGTATGACATAGTGCATGAGTTGTATAAGACCATGCGCGACATCGATGCATACTACTCGGGCGCGATAAAGTACGTCGGAAAGGAGGTAGGTAAAAAGTACCTGAATAAGGCAAAGGTGAGGAGAGACATGAGTCAAAGCGGGACTCAAACTGAAGAAGCTGTGGAGGCTCCCACTACCCAACTTGGGAAGCGCGAGAGGGAGCCCTCAATGAGTCCCGTTGAGGCTGGTGGTGTCAAGCAGAGGGCAAAAAAACCGAGGACTCGCATTAACATCGTGGCGTCTTCAACTCTGATGGGTGAGGAAGCGGAAGGGATTGCTTCTGCATCTAAGAAAAGCAAGAAGAAATAGCAAAAAAGAAGAGCTCGACCCGAAGCGGTCTTGATAAGTCCAGCCGAAGGTTCGTGCTATGCGGAGGTCCTCAGGAACCTCAAGCAAAAGGTGAAGCCGGACACCCTTGGTGTCAAAATCAGGGGTGTCAGGCAGACCCGAAGAGGAGAGGTTCTTGTGGAAGTCGGGCCGGCTGCGGATGGCAAATCTAAGCTGTCCGCAGCCATCAAGGATGCTGTAGGTATATATAGTATATATATATAAATTCAAATCGAAAAGTCCCAAAATATTTTTGGTTCCGGTTAAAGAAGTAAAAACGGCGAATGCTCATGCACTAACCACATCCTTACCTTGGGGACCGCGAGCCCAATATATAAATCCCGTGCATATGTACCTCAGGTACATACACGCGGGATGCACACATGGGCGCGCAGCCCGCAAGGATCGGAGGTGAGTGTGGGACTTACCAAACGGCACCTACCCACTAAACCTTAACTCCTTTTCTCTGCCTACCTAGGACTCCGGAACCGCTTTTCGCATTACTTCAGAGTCCTAGGTTTTTGGCATGGGACTCCGAAGCAATGCGGTAAACATGGCTTTGGAGCCCCAGGCCAAAGGCCACGAAGCCGTGCTTCGGCTTCCATTTTTGCTGCCAGCTTGGCATTCACCATGGCACCTGGGTTAGGTGTCTCAAACGGTGACTCTGGGATACGGGACGACCTCTCAGAGTATCAGCCTTATCCTTGCACGCGGGGCTCTACAAGGACGGACTAACCCTTTCCCTAGCTGCTCGTGGGAAGAACAATGAAACCACCGAAACACCAAAATGTTGTAGATGCGGTTCAAGACAATCGAAAGCGCAGAGCACCCGACAATGGGTCGGCAAACAATGCCGATCAGCCTAGAGTTCGGGGTGCTGAAAATAATTTAGATGGAAACACGACGACGAACCGGCGAAACGCCCACATTGAGTGGACGGATCGACTCAGGGATGACGTGCTAGACTGCTACGATGCCAGCATTATCCCTGTTCGCGGAGGCTTTATGGCGCGTATGCACACTCTGTGGTGCCCGAAACACCCAGAGTTTCAGCACGTTTCGCATCAGTCTTTGCGAAATCAAGCCGACTACCTCCGGAAAAATGGATATGTACGCGGAGCGCTTTCCCAACCGCTGCTTTATCAAGCAGCAGACGAAGATGTGGAAGCGACATTGAGACCAACCGCAGAAAGCAGGCACCTTCTGAGAGATGATCGCAATTGCATTACTAGAAGGAACATTAACATGCAAGTTCCTCCTAAGCCCCAAGATCTGGCTGAAATGCATGCCTTCCTTCGTGGAGATATCTCGCAAGAGTCCGACCTCTGGACCATCAATTGCTCAGTTTATGGTGCTGCGAGAACTTTGGCTGATTCAAATCGAAGGCTGAAACCAACGATGGATCAAAAGACCAAAAGACGCTTGCATCAACTGAACAAGAAGATTGGATGGGCAAGACAGAATGCGTCCCGTGTTCAATGTGTGATTGACTACATAACATCTGGTAGACCGTTTACTGAAAGGGTTCGAAAGTTCGCCTAAGAACTAAGGATCTTGAATCACACACTAAACAAGTCAAAGCTGCTGACAATCAAGCAGCATATTGTTGACAAAATACGGCTGTTATCTGACGCAAGGAGGAGAATACAGAAGAGGGAGAGATGGATCATGGAGAATCAACAGTTTCTCGCTGACCCATCGCGCCTCTTCAGCGATCTAGCTGTTTCGGTAAAAAATCCACCCAAGCCCAAGGAGGTAGAGACTTTTTGGAGAGAGGTGTACAAGATCCCGAAAACACTGGAGTTGAAAGAAGATACTGAAAATATCATCCGCTTCAAGGAGTTTTGCGACAACCTTATAAAATCTGAGGAGGAATGTCCATCAATCACTGCCGAAGAGGTGAAAAAAGCACTTAGAGGCACGAAGAATTTTTCCGCTGCTGGACCAGATTGTATCAAGAACTTTTGGTGGAAGAAGTTTACTTTTACACAACAACATTTGGCCCGCATATTCACCTCATATTTAAAGTCGGAGACGCCCATTCCGCATTGGCTGGTGTTTGGACGCACTATACTCCTGCCAAAAAAGGCAACTTGTCCAACCCAGAGAATTACAGGCCAATAACTTGTTTGAACACGCTGTATAAGATCTTTACAGCTGTCCTCAACAACAGCATTGTTCGACGAATTGAGCCTGTATGGCGAGAGATGTACGAACAACGTGGCTCGAAAAAAGGTGTAGCAGGCTGTCGAGAGAACCTGCTAATTGACAGGTGTGTCTGTAAAGACGCTGCAGCCCATCAGCGCGTACTGTCAATGGCCTGGATTGACTACCGGAAAACTTTTGATTCAACCTCTCATAGACTTATCATCTGTCTGTTGGAAAGCTTGAAGGTACATCCGCGCATAGTGAGATGCATAGAGAGATTGATGCCTCTTTGGAAAACTAGATTTACTATCTCATCTGGAAATTATCGTGTGACAACGAACAACGTCACCTTCCAGAGAGGCGTCTTTCAAGGTGATACCATGAGCCCTTTGCTTTTTTGCATCACACTTTTGCCTCTATCTCTCGCACTACGAAATTCTCCTGGATACCTCTGTGGCGACACGAATCAGCGCGAGCATAAGGTCACTCATGTATTTTATATGGATGACCTGAAGATCTATGCCTCTGGTAGAAGCAAACTTCAAACTGCTATAAATATTGTCAAGAACTACACAGGAGAGATTGGGATGGACTTTGGCTTGGACAAGTGTGCCAAAATTTATCTGAAGAAAGGAAAGATTACTGGCGTTCCCAAGGACCCTGAGCTTGTGGATATAAGTGTTATCAGACATCTTAATACTGGAGAGACCTATACATACCTGGGCGTGCCTCAAAACCGCATTCAGGACGTAACATCAGTGAAGGAGTCTCTCCGAAGCAGATACAAGCATCTTCTTCGACAGATTTGGTCTTCCAATCTGTCGGCGTTGAACAAGGTATCTGCGACTAACATGCATGCCGTCCCGGTTCTACTCTACTCGTTTGGGGTAGTTCAATGGACGAAGAACGAGCTTAAGGCCCTTGATGTCATTACACGTAAGATCATGCACATGCATAAAAGCTTGCATATCAATTCGTCAGTTCCGCGATTATATATTTCACGCCGTCAAGGTGGACGCGGACTTCTGAATCTCCAGTGTCTTCATAACCGGATTGTTCTAAGTACAGCTTAAATCGTTGCGAATGGCCTTGTCGAAGGAGCAAACTTTTGCTTTCCTCAAATCATCAGGGCTTAATTCAGGTACAGAGGGTTTTATTTTCGCATGCCAGGACGGTGTCATTTCCACCTTAGCATACCGTGAGCGCATTTTATGTCAAGAAGTTCCCAGTGATAGGTGCAGAGCGTGTCATGCACACGCTGAGTACCGAGAACACACACTATCAGGGTGTCCAACCCACGCGGGAACGTCGTATATGTATAGACATAATGCGGTCCAAATGTGCTTTATTACCATCTTTGTCGTTCTTACGGTGTTGGCCGCGACCCTGCCCTGCTGAAAGCTCCAAGGGCGATAGAGTCGATTGTCCGAAACGAGAAGTGCCAAATTTTCTGGAACTACGATTTTCGGGCAGCAGTCTCCGTTGCGCACTCGAGGCCTGACACTGTTCTCCAAGACTTCGAGAAAGAAAAAGAGGAGAGGTATCAAGACCTTAAAAGAGAGCTAGAAAGACTGTACCCAAAATATTCGGTACAAGTAATTGTCCTTGTGATAGGTGCTCTTGGAGGTGCGAAACTATCACTGGTTCGTAACCTTAAAGCCATACCCGCGTGCCAAAAATATGCCAAGGCACTTGCGAGATGGATGCAGAAAGCTGTCATCCTTGGGTCGCTTCGTGTCCTCAAGACACACGACGGTTTCGCCGGCCTGTCGTTGTGATTTTGTCGTTGCCTATGACCACCCATCTCACGGTTGTGAGACGTAGCCATAGGTGTGATTTACCGCGGTGCTACTGGGGGCTATTGACATTTTGTTGGATGGCAGTTGCTCTTAGTGGGACCCTGCGGTGGTTGTTTAACTTTTTTTTCAGTATATATATTAGGCTGATTCAAAAAAATCGACTTTTTTTTCGAAACCCCCACATAAAAACTTCCGGAAAGGTGTAAAAAGACGCCTGTGAAAAGCAGAGCTCTTAATATTAATATTTAGAGATCGCTCATCGCGAATTTCTATTTTCCATTTAAATAGCATGTGAATTTGTTTTTTAATTTGGGGTTTTGTAACTCTTGAACGGCTTAATGAATTGCGAAGACCATAACAAGAAAACATTAAAATAAGAGTTAATGTTCGTAATGATAATTTTAACGCCAAAACTTATAAATAATGTAGTTTTAGTATTAATATTCAAAATTCTTTATATTGAATTTTATTTTTATACTATACTAAATACAAAACATCATGTTTCTAAAAGTGACGTCTTTTCATTAGTATCTGAATTATCTTGATACTTAGTAGATGAAAACTACTATTTTAATAAATAATAAGCTGGTAATACGTAAAAATACTGAGCTTTTCGATTTAAAAATTGTTAAACGATCTTTTTTTTAAAGAAAATTATGAACTATAAAATTTCTGAAAGAAATATATTACGATAATTAGTGATAAATTTCAAAAAATTTCCAAAAATTAAGAAGAAGAACAATAAATTTATTATGTGTCGAATTCCCTACAAGAATATGTTATGGGCTTAGCAATTCATTGAGCCGTTGAAGAGTTAAAAAATTCCAAATTAAGAAAAAATTTTCACATGCTATTTAAATGGGAAATAGAAATTCGCGATAAGCGACCTCTAAATATTAATATTAAGAGCTCTGCTTTTAACAGGCGTCTTTTTACACCTTTCCGGAAGTTTTTAACTTCCCACTATGTCATTTAGGCATATGGCTCACATCAGATCACTTCACTGCTTCATAAAATGTGTTCGCGATTCACGATACATTCAAGGACAGCCCCGTATAGAAAAGTTCGTACAAAACTGTAACTTAAAAACAAAAGTGCCTTCGACATATTTGGCTATAGCCAACTTAAATCGGAGGTTTACCTTTTTATCACATTAAAGGACTTTTCAAACTTAATTTTTTTTTAATATATAATTGTTCTGTAATTTAAAAAATGTAAATATTGTGTTTAAATTGTTGAGAATGATTCAAAATATATAAGACCACGTTTGATTCAAATCATCATCCATCCGCTACATGCTCGTCGCCCATCATGGAGAGAACATGTATTCACTCAGAGAAATGGTTGGCTGGTAGATCCATTTATTGTCGGTTAAGGAAAAGTTGTTCAGATTGACGGACCAGCCAAGTCCGTTTGACACAATGCCAATTTTAAGTGTTTGCCTGTTTGTTGGTCACTGCAGCTATGCAATTGGACCCTTCAAATATCGAATAGTTAGCAAAGCCAACTGATTGGCGTGTGGTCCCAAACCTGGCTCCCTGACCTATTGCGCTTGCGTCAGGGAGACACGTTTGAGCCGTTGGCTGGTTGGCGTCGTTGGTGTCAAAATTCAGAATGGCAGAACCAACCTGACAGCCTGACAATAGTGAAGAGATGATTTGTGTTACTTTGTCGATATTTCGAGCATTCGTGTCGTGTGTTGTGATTTTTCAAATTATATTAAGCACTTTCTCGCGTAGAATGAATTAAGTGTTCTTCGAAATGAAATCTTGGGCTTTTAAGAGAATAAGAACTCGAAGCTCGGCCCAGCGTCTCTTGAGACCGTGTCATACTAACCTCAAAATAATTTGCCGAGATACATTCTGCTACAATTCACGTCCACACGAATTGAGATATGGAAATGAGAATTTGGAAAATTAAATACAAGACTCTGATGAACTTTTGCTTCTGGTATAGGGAAGTGTGTTGTTTGCACAGAATATGTTAAAAACCCATCTTGATGTTAGTATGGCATGGTCTTAACGATCTCGAGCGAAAAGCGTCGTGTTCATCGTTCTTTATAAAAGTGCACAATTGTCAACAGGGACGAATGCTCGAGGATTAGAAAGGATAAAACAGTGTGTAACTCATATTTTGCGTCCGATACACAGCTTTTTCCAATAAGTTTATGTAACCAATCTGTAGCAATCAGGAATTACCTTTCAAGAATGCTGATACAAATAATTTTTACTTCGGATTTAAACGCATCCAGTCGATTATTTTCCTGGGCGTATTATTAATCTGAATTATTAGAAGTAATTACTGCTAAGTACATGGGACAGGCTGCCAACAGGGTTGGTTGTCCGATCCGTCAGAAATAGGTCAGTCAGACAACACACCGGCATGGTGACATTTTGAGCAGTTGCTATGACCCAGGTAGTTGCATGAGGCAGCCATCCCACTGCTGCACCGCACCAACTCAGTTGGCTGGCACAACCAACACCATTGTGTCCATTAAAAGTGGCTTCCTCAGCTAACTAAGCAGATGGCTCCCCAACAGCCAACAAAATTGGCTACAGAAACCAACTTACGGGTCAGACCATCCAATCATTTCTCTGAGTGTTCGACTTGATAATTTTCTATCATCCCTTTAAATTTTCTCTCTAAAAACGTATGACCTATCTAATGCAATCAAATTCAAGGCGGACGAATGGCACATTTATTAATAATTAAAATACAAAAATTGTCATTATCGTCGGATGACGAGATATGTTAACAATTAGACATAAACAAATATTCAAATTGTAGGTTAAATATCCTAATAACTGTGGCTGCCTGAGTAAAATGATAGGGAGAACAAAAACTGTTAGGGCTGACTTCGTCAACAACCGGCGTAAACATGCGTTGCGTCCCACTGGGTTCTCTGATCAATCTCTAATTAGTTAACTATATACGCGGGTCGTAATAATCAGAATTTCTATTTCAAGAAGTAACATAATTTGGTGTAGATGTTATATATTGAAATAATGTTTAAAAAATTCCATCACTATTTCAGTTCGACAACCAATAATGTAAATTTTGAAGGCACTGATATTGATGAATTAAAGGTGCTCAGAAATATGTAATGCATACAAAAACATACAACACTCAGAGAAAAAGTGGTATTGTAAAAAGCATCGTCCTCTTGTCTGTTTCGTTTTGAACGACGTGAATATGGAAAAATTCCATTTACGTCAAGAAACACCCTTTTGTCACAAGAGGACATTTCTCTGAGTGAAGCTATGCACTGGGAGGTCGCGTTAAATATTTATTTATCCAACACCCGCGATAAATGTGCAACTTCGGAGGCTAGTCTCGAGTGGACGCGGTTATCGATTTCTCAACTGATGACGTGACACTAGGAGAAGAGAGTTTACTTTTCCTCACTAGTGGGAAAAGTACTCACTTTTCCCACTGTGACGTCACCCAGTTGAGAAACCGAATACTTCCTCGTCTCTCGAAGAGCCTGTGAAGTGTCACTTTTATCGCTAGGGTTGGACCCTAGTGGGAGATGGCGATTCGACTCGTGTGATTCCCGTGCTCGTTGCGCTCGCGCGGCAAACTTCACACTCTCCTGGAATCGCCATCTCTCCCACTCGATGCCCAATATACTACTTCAGCACTGCAAAATGAATTTGTGCTACTGAATTCTTATTTCTTCAACTTATATACTATCAATACATTGTTCTTAGAAACGAATCATCTCTTCTCAAGATGTGAAAGGAACAGTAGGGAAGAAAAGTAAGTTTATATGAAAGATATTGTGGCCTCATAGTTTCTGTCATGAAAATGTTGATTAAAACAGAACCGACGATTATTGAAATGCATGGGAAAAATATAAAGGTGATTTATTTTCATTGTTTATTTTGCATATATTTATCTCCAAAGAATATTTTTCAGTAGTTTAAATATCCAATAAATTAAAAACTACTAGTGAAAAATAAAGAAAACATTTTTTTTATTTAATAAGAACGAGACGTCTGCACAAAAATTGTATCCCATTTCGAAGGCATTTCAAGTTTTTAATTTATAATTATAATTTAAAAAATCTAAATCGATGAATGTAGAATGGAGATTTCAGATCCAGAGAGACATGAGGACAAACGAGTCATTCATTTATAGTTTCCTAATTAAAATTTTTTATACGATTACACAGTAACCAGTAATAATAACTCCTTAGATGCTGTTCATCTCAAGATTTGCAAAATGTTTTTCAGTCTTCACAGGTTCATCATATTTATTTTCTTATTCAATATTCGATTAAATGACACTTTTAAAAAAATTTGTATTTTTCATTTCCGCCATTTAGATTCATAATTGCGAAATGAGAAATATCATGTAATATAAAATATATTTACCTTAGAATTTTTTTAATTTGCATAGTATTGAATCGCAATTTTTATTATTATTGTATCCCATAATGTTTGTGCATAATATTACAAGAAGAAAAAAACGTGTTTAGCCTCTGTTAACTAAAAGTTGTTTGCAGATTTTATTTCGCTTTTGATTTGGCATCGTACAAAAAAATTTAACTCAAAATTTACAATAATCTTTCAGACCATTTTTGAAGGAAAAAAATCATTATAAATTATAATAATATTTTTAAATTCTTTTCTTTGTATAAATAAAATTTAAAAAATTTGAATATTAGATTATAGTTTTCCAATTAGTTGCTTACAAATTCGAATTTTTAATATTAGGCCTTACAATACATATCCTTAGTTTGAGTTTGTGATTAAGTTGAATAAAATTTTTAAACACTTTTCTATCCGTTAGACAATACAAATTTCGTCCATCTTTTTTCATCCCTATTTTTCCCTCTAACTGAATCCCTTACTATTTTTTCTGAAATATAAGATAGCCCTATTCTTATGAATCCTAGTCGTTCTATCCAAACGAATCCTCCGCTTATCCACCTCTATCCTTAGCGAAGCGCGCGCTACTTGAGTTAGGGAATCTTGTTGGTAGGTACATTAACCCTTGTATTTGTAAAAAAACATAGATAGAAAAAGATCGGCAGTTGTGAACACGAGGGATAGAGTCAGGGATAGAAAAAGATAGAAAGTTGTGATTGCAAGGGTTACAAAGAGATTGGTTCAAGGAGACGACATTTGGGAATGATTGAATATCTCTCTCTTTTTCTATCCATACGTTTCTATCTTTTCAAATCTTTTTACTTCCAGCAGGGATATAAAAAAAGGCAAATAAAAACCTCAATTTAAACTTTCTAGTTTCAAATATTAAAATAATATTAAAGGGGAAGTAAAAAAATACGGTTATAATAATCAAGAGTTACCCACTTTCATAAGGGGAAAAAATTCCCGGTAATTTGTCGGTTATCTCCCACTTCACAAAATTTTTTCCCGGTCATTAAAATGCGAGTTAGAATTTAAAACTAAATGACAAATAAGAGCATTCAAAATTGAACTTTCCTGAATTTTAAACTTTTAAAATCTTTCAAATTAAAGCTAAAAAATGTCTCATTCAAGAACTTGTTATCCAATCGTCTAATAATAAACGAGTTTTAAAATGGAAACCTCCTGAATTGAACAGGTTTTATTTCAAGGGTTTCAAAATAAACATCATTTTGAAATTAAACATTGCAAAATAAAGTTTCAATTTTTCAAACTTTAAGTGTATACATTAAATCTTGAAGGCTGATAGAGGGGTCTAACTTTGATTATTCATTAACCATTCATCGGTGATAAAAATTACCACTTTGAACTTTTTTAGAAATAAATTGAATGAATAGGCAGTGAAAATGATGTGAACGTTAAATTTTTATCATTTGTCTTAATTACAGCATTCATAGATAATTGAAGAAAATGTCAGATTCAATTTTCAGCCGTTTTTTATACAGTTGAATTTTCAACTTTTGAAAATGGGAGAAAATTCAAATGTTGAAAATTCAAAGTAAGTTTTCTTTGGTTTTCACCTGTTATAAATTCAATTTTCAAATTCCTTTAATTTTTATTACTTGAATTTTCTGGTTATTCATTGAGATAATATGTAAGTATTGTGAACTATGGAAATAGCAAATTTCAATTGAATTTTATTTTTATTGAAATTTATGGGGACTCGTGAAATTGACACTCAATTACACTTAATTATGAAAATTCATATTTCTCTTGAGAGCTAAAGAATAATTTATTTGGTTTCGTCATGAAAACAGTCAAAATAAAGACATTTATCAAAATTATTTATGTTGCAAAAAATATCTACTGCCACAAATATATGTCGGATATTTCTAACAATTTGTATTTTAAAGAATATGATGTATAGAATAAATAAATATTGATAACGTAGTAGGACAAGAAAAGTGTATCTGTGAACAATCTTCAGTTACGAATAAATAGATACTAAATTAAAATACATAATTATATAAAAGAATGAATACTGCTATTCATATTTTTCAAGTCCATGGAAGTGGAAATCGTAAAGAAACTATTTATGTGCTAATGCGAGTATGAATTTCTTTTAGCGGTTTTAGCATGTGATGTGTGCATGTTTTAATCCCTCTGGTTGTCCTTCCTCTCAGACATGCATTCGCGTCCATGTCAACCTGGATATCCGCCAGAGAAGGTAGTTTGAAGGGATGGTAGAAAGTTGCCTGGAAGGCCTTCTGGATCAAATCCTTCTCTTCGTCCGTCCATGAGCGTTTTACAACGGGCTTTCTTGAATTTTTAGCTGTAAGAAAACAAATTGAACACTTTAATACGTGATATATATATATATGTATGGTAATATAATAGATGATTAATACATTAACATTAAATCTGAAATTTACCGTCATGTGGTTCCTGCGTAGCATTCCGCAAACCATCAACTTGTGAAATATCCATTGTGGAATCCATTTCCTCCTGCTCATCTTCTTCTGAATCGTCGGAGTCCGATCCCGAATCATGCCGAGTGCTTTCAGGTGTTCTCAAAGCTTTCTCCAAGAATTGGGATATTTCGAGGATATCCCGATTGACCACAGGTTGCCTATAATTTTCTCTGTGTATCTTATCTTCGTGGCCCTTAAAATCCGCTAGTCTTGAAACCATATTATCTGAGAGCTCCTGAGCAATTGCGTCTGTTGCGGCGTGTCTTCGCAAATTTGTTGCTCGGATTTTTTCCGGTTCAGCTACTCCAGACCTATTAGATGGTTTCCGAACTAGCGGACAACCTCTCATAATTTATATTCATCTTTATCAACCGATGGCAAACCAAAAATATAAGGATTATCCTTGGGCACTCGTGCTACGTCTCTATATTTTACGACGAGTTGCAGGCTTTGGAGCATTGATGCAGATAAGATCACCGAAACCGTGCGCGCTCTCTTGCCACTAATCAGAAACCGAACGTACTTTTTTGCGACAGCTTGGTTAGTTGCAGACAGAGTGTCTGTATGAGCTTCGTATGAGTAATTATCTTGAAGTGCATCGAGAGCCTTCCTGTGCACATTTTTGAGGTAGGTGCAAAAATGCGCGATGTCTGCTTGTGAAGGGAGACTTACTATTCTTTCCCTCCGACGCTTAAGTTGTGATTCCAAGACAGTCTTGTTGACGAAAGTGGCCAACTTATCCTGGAAAACTTTCAAAAAATTTTCGACATTGACAATTTTTTTATCATTTATCCTTGCCTCATCGGGATCTTCCGGATTTCTTTCAATGTATTCTGTAATCAGAAGATTTCCCGCATGCTTGATGTGCGTTCCCAGGGACGCTGCATTGAACGGTGTACCGTAAAATTCATCATTTTTGTCCAATTTGGCCACTCTTTCAATCGCAGCAATCACGACCTTGTTCTTGGTAGGATCAAAAATTTCCTCAAATTCTAATTTTTGTCCGTAAACTTCCTCCAGAGCTTCGAGAAAACCTCCAATCAGTGTCAAAATGGAACGTATCATCGCACGATGATGCTGTGAAGATCGGTGTTTTTTGCGCATAACTTATTTCCATATATCGTCACCATGAAGTCGTACCTTATGCGACGCACGATATCATCTTCCCTCATCCTTGGAAAAATATGTTTTCGTAAAGTTTTTTCTACCCTTATGTGCATACGCCCAACCATTTTCCTGGACATGACTTGTACAATTCTGCTATCTTTGTAGCTTTTTTGTGTACATTTTCGTACATGGATGTGCAATGTGCTTTTTGAGAAGGAACCTTTGCATTTTTTGCAATATGCAAAACTGGTACCTATTTTGTTCATTCGCGCTTGAGGCCGTCTCTCCACAATGAGCTTTTTGTCCTTATTAAAAGCTGCTCTTGTGTTATGCAACAAATTGCTATTCCTATTTATCGTTTCGATGATTCTCTTCCGTTCTAGGGTTCCCTTTGGAAGAGCCAGAAACTTCTTCACATTCTCCTCATTTGAATGTTTCACTGCCAAATGTTCCCATATTTTCACCCGCAGTGCCTGGCAGTAAAAACAATAATACCTTTTTGGTTCTTTTTTTTTGCCTGGCTCTGGTTGGGACGGACCGACTTTTAGGTTTAAATCATCTAAAGCAGAAGTTTCTTCAATGTTCCTCGGTAATGTTGATTCTAAATCTGTAAAATTGGCTGACTTATTATAAGAGGAATTCCCAAAATCCGAATGGTTCTTTTCTCTTCTTTTTAACCCTTTGGGTGGTTTTTCACTGATATTCAGTTCTACTTCGTCTTCTTCCTCTTCATCTTCAGAGTCTGGTAATACATAATTAGGATCATTCATCTCATTACTCTCTGTATCTGAAACACACGAAATAATCATATAACGGCTTAGAAAATAAATATATTCTTATCTTTGAGTTTGTCTTGAATATACTTCGAAGACGTAAAAACTTAAATTATGTGAAAATTACCAAAAGTATTTGTCCCAAAAGTATTTTCTTCTAGGGAATGAGATGGTCCACTATTGTTGGAAATTTCATCTGAAATAGCGGGACAAATTATTAAAAATGGAAAAAAATATTCGTATTATACATAGATCAAATTCTTGATCGAAATAGAAATAAAAATCAGTATTCACTTACAATCGGTATAAACTTGAAAATGTTCAAATTCATCTGCATGTGAAGAATTTCTATTCTCGACTTCTGGATCGGAAGTAGTGGGGAATTCCGGCAAACTCAAAGGAGCAGATATTTCCCGATCGCGCTCAAACAACACCGCAGTATGGTCGACTTCAATAGGTGTGACGAATATTATTTTTGGTTTGCTTTGATTCTGATAATTAATTTTTCGTTTTTCACTATGTCCATGTTCAATTCTATTGGAGTTTTCGTCTCTTTCAATATTAAGGATTTTTGAAAATTCGAATTCTTTCGCACAGTCGGTATGAATCCGAAGATTTTCAATCTCGGCACATTCTGGTGGATCGATAATAGAGCTGTGTTTTAATTCACTGAAAGTGCCATTTTGACAGAGCTCTAAAAACGAGTCACCGTTAAAATCGCACAAAATAGGCACATTTTTCAAATCTGTATATTTGCAGCCTGCTTCAGCTCCTTTAAATACATCTGTTTCGTCATCACCTGTAATTGAATTGATAAGTTAATAATACACATATACCTATTACGGTGACCAGAAAAAAAAACTTTTGATTTTGTTAGGAGTGAAGGGCAAATAACGGTAGTTTATGCGATTGTAGAAGCCAGATTTTTTTAAATTTCTTATGTAATTAACATGGGTGAACTCAACTTTTATTTCCTTTAAGATTTTAACCACGAAGTTATCTATTTTTCATTTGAACTTTTAACATGTTGTTCTTGACGTTCTCAGAATCCACATAAGAAGATTTCTTCAATTAAAAATTTATGAAAAGCATTAATTACGGTTGCTTGAAAAGTGCTATTTTCACAGTTTTCTATTGTTTTCAAAAACTAATCACGGCTCTACTAATATATACCTTATACTGAAATTTTAAGAATATTTTCCTCGAAGGTTAAAGATCACATTTTCTGAAAAAGCAGATCAGGAAAAATATACATAAGCCTGCAGTAATGAAAACAAATCTGAGTAAATTTTTCAAAATTTGACAGGTCTACGACTTAAGCTGTTTAATTTTCTGAGCGGAGCACTCATCAGCTCAGCCATAAAAGTCGATCATAGTGGGCCTTGACACCGTAAACTCATAAAGCAGACCCATTCTCGGCAAGCTTTTTTTAGTCATTTTTCCCTTTTTCAAAAAAGTGAATAATAATAATTCAGGGGATGCTAACTAATCCAGATATAAAGTCACATCGATGAAAAGAGCTGGGGTTGCACTTTTACGATCGACTCTTCGCTTAACAAAATTGTCAGCTTTTGCAATGACAACTTTCAAAGACGATGGGCCACCTCTCAATATTGTTAACATTTTTTTTTTTTAAATCTGGCTTCTACAATCGCATAAACTACCGTTATTTGCCCTTCGCTCCTAAGAAAAACAAAAGTGTTTTTTTCTGGTCACCCTGATACCTATAAAGGAATAAAAATCAGTAGGGGAGAGTGAGACACAGTGGGACATGGGCCACAGTGGGACAGTGCCATTTAAAACATGATAATATGATTTAAAATTTTTGACATTTCAGTCGTGGGTTAGGTAGAGAGAGACCTTATTCCAAGGATGACATTACTTGATCCATAAGGAACACATTACAGCAGAAATCAGAAATTTGTATTGCAAATAATAGTAAAGCAAGGGATGTTATCTAGAAAAATTCCAGTGGGGTACAGTGGGACAGAACTTTTGGAGTACAGAATATGGTAGCGTGGGTAGAATAAGTAGTATAGAGTACAAAATATCTACAGAAACAATTAAAACTGTATTTTATGAGATACTACATACTCATAAACTTTGATTTTTTCTGAAATATATTGTTTTTGAATTATGGTATGACTGTACAGTGTGACGCAGTGAAATTTTGTTATTGACTGAAATAAAAAGATTCTCGTTTGACATTTCCAAACTATAAACGTGCCAATATTACATATTAACTTTAAAGATACAGTAGATAGAAAAAATAATAAAAATCAATAACAAAAAAGTGTACCACTGTGCCCCACTCTCGTTCCGTCAGAGGCGGAGTCGCAACCGTCTCTCGCCCTGCCCCCTGAGAAACTGCGGGGACCAGCAATTCTGGGAATTCATAAAACGCGTGCGATCGCGCGTTCCTCTAAAGAAAGTCTGGTGTATTATGAAATTCATTAGTGAACGATTCCATTTCAAATCATGCAGAGAGGTCCTGGTGAGGGTGTGAGAATAAATTGGCCCTCAAACATATCATTCTGCTATGAAGTTCACCTGCCAATTGTCAAAATCTGTCGAAAACTGTCAGTTTTTTTAATGTTGTATTTTTTACTGAGTACGTATATTCGGATATGTATTTTCGTAAAATATGAGGATATCGTTGATCTATAGAATCATCCAAAGAATATATAAAAATTTTACAACAAGACGAAATAGCGGCTATTTTCATTGATTTTGTTTTTATCCACGTGTAATATACAATAACTATTAAGCTGTATACGCGAATAAATATATTTCATGTATTAATCATCTATTATATTAACATACATATATATATATATATATATATATAAAATAAAGTTAAACAACCACCGCAGGGTCCCACTAAGAGCAACTGCCATCCAAAAAATGTCAATAGCCCCCAGTAGCACCGCGGTAAATCACACCCACGGCCACGTCTCACAACCGTGAGATGAGTGGTCATAGTCATAGGCAACGACGAAATCACAACGACAGGCCGGCGAAACCCTCGTGTGGTTTGAGGACACGAAGTGACCCTCATATATATAACTAAATATATCATATATATTAATAAATTATATTATTAATATTATAGTTTATGTTATATGTATGAAATGTGATACTGGATCAAATTTACTCAGCGGTGATAAAGAATTTGACAGTTATAATTTTTTCGACAACTGTCAATATATAAGTCAAGGAATGCAATCTTTCAAAAAGTCTAATCAAAAAAAGAAGAAAGAGGAAAGAAAAAGTTTGAGTGTCTTTATTTCCTAGTGGGCACATGATATATAAATCATGTTGAGAACGTTCTAAAAACGTTTCAGTAACGTTTGTGCAACGTTTTCTATTTTTATTTGAAATGAAAGTGTACATTTCTATACGGTGTTGATATTCGTGATACAAATTAAGTTTTTTCCGCATCGATTTCATATCTTCATTATAGCGAATTTCATATCCCAATGAAAAGTTACTTCAAGTATTTGCATGTTTGCTTATCCAAATTTGGTCGTTAGTAGTTCCTACATTAATTTTTTTTTACATTTCTAAGAATCTATAGTTATTAGTCCATACTCGTTTCCACACCACCCTGAGGTAGAGCATTTAGCGCGTTTTTTTAATGTGGTATCCCCAGTAGGCCTAATCCACTGTCTTATACTGCGTTTGATACGGCTGGCTGGTTGAAAAAACCCATTTCATAAATTTGGGGAGCAAGATCCGCTACTTGCTGAACTGCACGAGTCATGTCGATTTTCTATACATGTCCAGCTCCAGAGTCGTTCCAGTTGCATTAAAAGGCGGCGATGGTGCTGACGTAGTTGCTCCTGATACATCTTCTCTTGCTGTAGTTGATGTAATTTTTGCAACTTGTGTATTTCCAGCTGCTGCTCCAGTTGTTTCTGATGTCGCAATTGCAATTGCTGCTGATCCTGCTGACGAAGAGCCCACGGAAATTTTGAAGACATTTTATCTCTGGACGTAAAACGGAAAACAAATAATGCGAACTTCGTGAACAAGCGGAATCAACCGAGAATTTTCGTCGGAATATACATGGACTTATATGTAGGCTCTCGATTGGAGTGTTGGACCAGCAGCAGTTGTTACTGGTTTGCAGAAACTGATAGGATGGGTCCACTTGGCCTTCCAGCTACTGACTAGTAGGTACTGGAATAGCGTCTACCTGTCGCATCGACCATTCTACCTAGGTAAGTTGACTAATTAGCTTCGACCATTCCTAAATTATTATATTTAAACTTGAGACATCTGAGAATTCAAACCCTCATAAGTAATTTCAAAAGAATTAGAAGATTTCCAGTGATTTGAAAGGAAGAATTTCATAATTTTCACGGAATTTAACGAGATTTCTAAAGCTTTTCATGGACTTCGTGAGATTTAAAGGAATTTCAAAAGATTTCAAGGGATTACAAAAGTTTTAATGTATTAGAAACGATACCAAATAGTATGAGAGGTTTCAAAGTTTGCAAGAGTTTGAAGAAATCACGTAGTATAATTCCAGAGAGAATATCAATTTTTTAAGAGATCTTACAAGATTTTAAGGGACTTCAAATTTTAATCTAATCAGATTATAATTCAATCAGATCAGATTTAATTTAATCAGGTTCAGTCGGAGCTTAAGAGATTTTAAGAAATTTCAAGAGACACCGATGTATTTCGACGAATTTTGAGGAGTTTTTAGGGATTTTAGGAAATTAAAAACGATTTCCGTGGATTACAATTCAAAGGGTTTTGAAACGATTTCATAAGATTTAAAAAGATTTCAAAGAATTTTAAGAGATTTTAACGAATTTTAAGATGAAGAAGTTGCGGTGATATCACGGGGTTTCAAAGGATTTTGAGAGACCTCAAAAGATTCTCAAGTATATCCAGGGATTTTAGAGGATTTTTTAAGATTTCAAATGATTTAACGGAATTTCAAAGGATTTTCGCACATTTTTTAAGGGATTTCAAGAAATTCGGGAAGATTACCACAGATTTAAAAATGTTTAATTAATCGTAAAGGGATTTTCACGGTCTTAAAGAATTATAAGGAATTGTTATAAGATTTTGAAGACTTAAAGCGACTTCGAGGATTTCAACAAGTTCTCCTAGAATCTTAAAGAATTTTAAGGGATTTAAGCAGTTGTTAAACGATTTCAAGGGATTTCTAGGCATCTCAATAATTTTAAAGATTTTTTAAGAGACTGTGAAGATATGTTAATACACAACTGATTGTCATTGGGCGGTTTATATGTTATTTTATGCTCTAAAAGAAAATATTTGCAAATTTTCGCATTCAGTGTTTTGTGAAATTTCGAAAAAACCCAGTGATTTTAATATTTTAGTTCAAAGAGCAAGAGTATTGTCACGTCGTGACTTACTTAGCTCAGATCCTTTTATCTCTCTATAAACATTTTTTGGAGAAGTGGATTGAATATGTCAATCACTTTTAGGATAGGGTCAGAATAGGCGAAATCACCGAAAAAATTGTAGCAAATCATAATTAAGGATATTTAACCCCTCCAGTTGAAAGGCGGAGACTCATACGGGGGGAAATACAATTTCCACCCTACGGAGTCTGTTAAACGTCGAGATGCTTCCTAGAAATCGTGTACAGCATTAAAAATACATTGGCCAGGCGAAACTAAAAAAGTGGCACGCGTAATCAATATAGAGGCGGAGGCACATATAGGGGGAAATACAATGTCCAGCCCACGTTATCTCTTAAACCTCGAGGTGCTTCCTAGAAATCACCAACAGTGTGACAAATACATTAGCCAAGAGGAACAAAAGGAACACGCGTAATCAATATAAGCTCTTTTAAAATTAAGGTCGAACAGAAATCTATTTTATCATGAACAATTT
>CAKNYM010049185.1:45148-70332 GCA_932195095.1 Andricus curvator
TGAAAATGTAATAATCTAAATAGATTGGTTTTGAATCACCCACAAATATAAGCTCGACACGCTTCCCCTCCTAAAGAAATATCTGCATGAAGGACGTTTACCTCGACAGGCATCCCTTTTTAAGAAGAAACTCCCAACCATCCCCAGCATATAAAATAATACATTTCGATGGTTGAAAGTCATTTTTGGGTTTGAGGTCAGTCTTGCGTTGCAACTACTCTTCGGACTCTCTTCAGTTTGCAACCAGCTTGTGGAAACAGATCAGTTTCCGTCGCATATCCGACTTTCTCCAGCCATTGAGTCAGTTTGTGACTATTTACTAAAACCACATCCTCCTATACATTCTCCAGTACGGTTCTTCCATACGTTCTTCAGTATGATTCTTCTATACATTCTCCAGAGCGGTTCTCCAATACGGTTCTCCAGACCAGGTGCACTATTTGAGGAGCCTACTTGCCGAAGCATCCCACCAAGTCAATTTCTTCCCTGCAATGGAATTTTCGGGTAAAATTTAGGGTCGCTTGTTTTTTTTTCTTTCTGATTCTTGGCTGTGTTCTGTTTTCGTCCAATACATAATTTGGGTTCGTTCAGGGACATAACTGAGGGAAAAACAGAATTCACCGTCGCCACTTCCGCATTCTGCATCAAATCACTCTTCTAAAGAAATAAATGAAATCTCAAATATACTCATATATTGTAACTTATTTTAAGGGAATCAAATAAATGTCATTGCTCTGTAGATAAATCATTAGAGGAAAAATAAAAAGAGTATAGACCTGTTTCGAGCCTCAGGACGTAACAGATCTAAAATTTTTAGTGCATCGGCCGGGAAACTTAAAATGGCCAAATGTATCCATACTGCATACTTCAAAAAGTAAACTGTTTGTTTGAAATTAAAGTCAATCTGGAATTAAGGAAAGGGCGACCAAGATTCTTATTTAAATTTAATATTTATGATCTGAAAAGTATGCCAGTGTTACAAAGTATATTCTTATGCATTTACAAAATATATCCTCATGTCCGATAAAGACTTTGGCAGGGAAAGACGCACTCGAAGTCATGCCAGAGCGCAAGGCGATTCCGGGGATTTGAATACTGACCCTAAAATTATACGCGGTCCACCCCTTAACCCTTCAAGTTCACACCTATTTTTTCGAACATCTCCCACACTCTGGATCAGTCTGACCCTGTTCAATTTTTGATCCTCTATAACTTCACAACTACTGAACCTTTTTACTTACCAAAATTTAGAGGTATACTTTCAAGTATGTTAGAGTAATTCATAAATATTATAAGTATGTTTAAAGTCTTCAACATACTTAAAAAAATTCACAAAAATGTTTTTTTTTTTGTTTGAAAATTTGAATTTTACGAAAAAAATTGTAACTTTTTTAATTTTAATATTTTAAGCTGAAAATTTATATGGAAACTCTTTCTCGATCAAAATTTGTTTGTGGGTCAAATTGACCTAGTGTGTACTCGAATGATTATTAATACTAATTCTGAAATCTCGTTGACTAATACTAGAAATTTGTGCCTTAGTAGAACTAGTGTAAACTTGAGTGTATTAAATAAAAGTGAAGGTAATAAAAATTGAAATCTCAATCAAAACCTTTAAATCAGACACAAAAGAAATTAAGTTTTAAAATCAGGGGCTCACCCTCTTTAGATCACTTAAAGAATGACCAAGTTTCTAACGAAAGCAGTATAATAAGGTCCAGTGATTTAAATGCGAGTAAACCCCTAGTTGAATTCATTTACACTCTCGCATTTACGAATTCCATAATTATAGCTTATAAAAATAGAATGTTAAAGGTGGTGAAATGACCTACTTCAGACGAAAAGAATTTTGAATTTCTTTTGGTCTGAAGTATGTCAATTCACCACCTTCAGCATTATATTTTTATAAATTATATCACTCAGACAAACAACATCGCTTTCTAACATCCTTTTTTAATCTAATAATTATAGCTGTAGGAAATTCTCTGGCTGAAATTGACAACCAGCCCTTGTTGCCCAGTAGTCAAGACTTCCCATCCCTTACAGGGAAACCTTTGGCAGATCCTGAATCGACCCCTGCGAATAATACGAACCCATTTTGACAGTTCGTGCAGAATCTGACCATTCAATCTAACATGTCTATATCCATTAATCAGCAGGTCTCCCTCCGAGACGCACTAGAAGTTGTACCTATTTTTGATGGGCGAAGCTTCCCTCTCGCGCATTTTATTGAAGGATGTAAAGAGGCAAAGCAAACGCTACCTTCCATTCCTATAATAGAGCAAAATTTGGTTAAAATGATCCTAAGTAAAATCATTGGGGAAGCGAAAGAAAGCATTTATGGGATGACTTTTGACATGGTCGACGAATTAGTCTGTCGATTACAGAACATTTATTCTCCTTCCAAAACCGTATACCAATTACAAGGCGAGTTAGGTAGCACGTATATGTGGGAGAGGGAAAGCGTGTTATCTTAAGCCACTAGAATCAAGGAAATTGCGGATCATATCTTTGACGGATTTAAAACCGGGTTAGAAAAAGATCTCACTCAGTGTTTTATGCGCGGATTGAGATCCGAACTCGAAATTAGTGTGAAGAAAAGAGACGTATTTAGGGATGTTGCGAATAACGCTATCGAAATTGAACGAAAACTTAATGCAGCCACGGATCTACGAAAGGGAAATCTTTTCAGGCAAGGGCTAAATGCATTAGGAAAAAATAATATAATTTTTGAAAAAGAGGACAGATCGATTAGGTTAAATTACGCACAAGTAGACATTATACTGTGCCAGATATGTAACAAAATGGGTCACGCCGCGCCCACCTGATGAGCACTCGGAAATGTTAACCAGCGTACATAACCCTCTTTAATAATTTACCCAATTGCTACACACCTTCTTTAAATGATAGATGATTACGCGTAACATGGCATAATAGAATATCTTCTTCTATGAAAAATCAATGGTCGCTTAAGATAAAAAAACTTAAGATAAAAATCCAGAAACAATCACTCAAAAATTCAATTTTTGTGAGGGAAATATAATACCGTCAATTTTTATTAACGCTTCGGGTTAAAAAAAAACCCGTTCGTTTAATGATCGATCCGGGCGCCGGAGTGAACCTCTTAGAGGAGGCTATGATTGAACCCTCAACTCCAGTAAACAGATTTAAAATTCTAAGATTACCCGGAAGTAGTGAAAACCCTGTCCACACTTTGGGACAAGTAAAGGTAGAAGTATTTGGATACTTAACAACCTTTGATATAATCCCGAAAGAGGTTCTGGTTGACGATGAAGGTGTACTAGGTTCAGAATTTTTTATCGATAATAATGTTAAAAATTACCTAAGCAGCTAGATCCCTGGAAGTAAATGAAATCCAACGCCATTTTCCCTCAAAAGAGACCATTATATTACCAGCAAAATCAATATCTGAGATTTATTTAATCATGGAAAACCAAGAAAGAGAAATTGGTTACATTCTTCAATTATCAGTCGGGTCGGGAATTTTGGTAGGGAATGCATTAGTTACCAATTATCAAGGTAAGGCTTCTGTAAAGATTGCGAACACTCAGACAGAACCCGTGGAAATGCGAATCTCACAAGTAAGCCTCGAAGATTTTGAGCAATTACTAGAGCAATCTTTTGATTCAGAGTTAGAAAGTGAATTAAATATTTTAAAACCAGGTGAAGAAATATTCAATGATCTTATAAATTTCGAAGATACTTGAATTCCTGTAAGAAGGGTCTATAACACTAATTATAAGGAAAGAACACAACGAATTAGGTATTAAATTGAAATACAGCATTTAAGTGCTGAAGAATTAGAACGCGTTAAAAATGTTGGTCGATGAACATGCGGATCGATTTCACATTCCCGGAGAACGATTCACCGCGCTACCAGCGTTCTCCAACATAGGGTACCAACGATCGCCGAGCAACCCGTGTTCACGCGTCAATATAGATTCCAGCCCATACACAATGTCGAATTACTGAGACAAGCCAACGACGTATTAAAAATAGCATATTCCACACACGATATTTTTTGTCCTACTGCACGATAAATAAGACGTTAAACGATTACAAAAGTCTGCTATGGGGGTTATGGGCTTTTGAAGCAATATGAAGTTTGCAACAGTAAGCGGTCGGTAAGTACATTCCCGCCCGTATCAGCAGGCGGGAATAACATATTGCCGCCCGCTGATACGGTCACTCTCAAAAAGCGCATTTGTCACCGTCGTCGGGCAGCCATTTCACGGAAGGCACGGAAGTCACCTTTATCGTGCACGTTGGACAAAAAAGAAATTATTAAGCCTTCTCAATTATTTTATTCTGGACTCATGTTGAGCGCAATTGAAATAGATTTAAACTTGTTTAAAAGAACAAAATTTGTCTCCAATATGACTAAAATTAGAAAACTTAAACAATCATCGAACAACTATTGATCGCACCAGCTTTATTTTATACCGGTAGTGTATATTCCAGTATTCTGAATTTTTTGAAACCTCTTTGCTTTGGAGACCCTTCAGTTTTATAGGTAGAGTTTTATAGTTACAGCAAAATGAAGCAAAAGGCAGAAGGGTGCCAATCAGGGCCGGCTTAACCAATAGGCTGTTGTAGGCTATAGCCTAGGAGCACCATGAAGTCGAGGCGGGCGGTTTTTGGGAAATTTAAGTTTAGTTAAAGGAGTGCAATGTGAATCAGGGGAAAGCCAGCTTTACAATTCTACGAAATATGGTTTATTGTTCATTTGAAAAATCTAAACCTTCTTTGCTTTCAAACTTTCGAGGGTTTGAGGATTAAAGACGACCAAAGTAATTTAAAAATCTATAATTTTATGGACTCATAAAGAGATTAGAAGAAAGTATTTTTAGATTGGGGTACAAGATAAGTCGGATTTATGACAGGCTCTGTAGTCCAAATTAGATCCAGGTGTACCTACGGAAGAGCGATGTAACAGCGTATTTACCTGAAATTAGGTGAGTATATAGATATATAATGCATTTGTCATCGAGAAAGGACCTTTAGGTATTTGAGAACTCATTTACGTCTTTCATCGTCAGTGGAGGAGGAGCATATTTTCGACTTTAGTTGTAACCTGTACTAGCTATTAGTAAGTTGTGGTGCAGTTATCGAAGTGAAAAAGACTGTTCAAAAACAAAATATTTAGTAAGTCAAGTGGTGCTCAGTACATAAAAAAAGGCTAAAGAAAAAAGTGAGAAGGAAGCCAACTGCTTGTAAAAAGTGCCGAAATTAAATACTTTCTTCACAATACTTACAAAAAAATTAAAGTCAAATAATCTTCGTGCTGTTATCTGTTATCACAGCAGCATCATCATCAACTATATCAACTGCTTCTACACAAAAGGATAAAAATATTGATTTTGGTATGTAAAAAAATGTACATTATTAGTAAAATATATTGCAAACAGTTTTGCATTACATTGTATTTACGGTGGCTATTATTTTTTAAATTTTCGTTTCCCGGCTTTTCCCGGTTCTCCCGCTAAATATTAGTGATTTCTCCCGGCTTAAAAAAAAATATATTCTCTTTGCGAAACCCAGTTTTTTCACATATATGACCAATTGCGGAAGCCTATTTAAGCATTAGCAAACCTTTTTGTAAGAAATCTATTCACCTGGAGTAATATAATAAGCAAGCTAAGGAAATTTTTTGTACAATAAAGGAACATACAGAGATATGTTTCAGTACACACAAGCAGTAAATGCATGCGCCGAAATCGTGCATTCACATTTCTGGATTTATACTTCCTAACATGAAAAATATGAACAATTTGAAAATCCATTATCAACCCAGTTTTTAAATATTACTGCGATAGCGTCTGAAATTCAAAAAATATATTATGTTGCACGATATTGAGACAATTTAATTAGAAAAAGGAGTTGAATTGTATAATTTCTAAGTCGAAGCGCTAAAAATTAGCCAAATTTATTTTATATTGGAGAATCACGAAATTATTATATATTATTATTATTATACGAAATTATTGCAGACTAAAATTTCGAAAATAGGACAATGTTAAACCTTTAAAAAGTGAATATTTTAAGATTCGAATTTTCGAAATTGGGTCATTTAAAATTCAAAGGAATTGAAATTGTATTATTTATAATTGAAAACATTGAAAATTAAATAATGAAAAATTGAAAACTATATTGAAAAAAAATTTTCTTCTTCAGAACGTTGAAACTTAAACGAATTCGAACTTTATTTGAAACTGAAAAAAATTTGAGTCACCAAAAATTGTGATATAAACACTTTTTTATGCTCAAACCTTTTAATATTTAAATTATTCAGAGTAAATTTAAATCGTTCAAGAATTAATAATATTTAAATTGCTAATTATACAATTTTCTGAAATTCAACCAATTCAATTCTAATTGCAAAATTAAAACCTGTGAGAGGGAAAAATTAAAAATTTAGCGTTCAACATGAAAATTCAGAACTTTACAATTGTAACCATTTTTATCACTTCTTTACTTTTTTGATCATTCTTCCAAATTTCCAATCAAATATTTTTGAATTTGAAATTATTTATCTTTTTAAATCTTCAACTACAAATCGGACAATTTGCAGATAATACATTGAAAATTTTAAATTAAAAAAGAATACAAAACGAAATTGCTGTAATATGATTCCAATTTTTGAAATTGTACAGTTTTAAGCTTTTCAATTCCAAATTACCTCACATTTATATCTAAACCTATTATATTCAAAGCTATAAGGGCTTTTAGTATGCAATTTCGAAATATTTAATAGTGGAATTGCCCTGGCATTTTGCACAGCTATATAGAAAAATCGTTACCTACAATATTCTAATTGCGTGTTGTCATTTGTCATTTCAAATACATGGGTAATTTCCAAAAATAATAAACTTTTTCTAAAATTATCTCAGTAAAGTTCTCATATAAAAGCACAATTCAGTCAAGTTTAATAATTTTGAACGAATTGCTTTAAAAATTATGAATAAATAAGTCCGCAAAATGTCTTGTCACTCACCTGTCCCAAACTACAAAATTAAAATGAACAATGGCTAAATAATATTAACACCATTTAAAAAATACTTGTTTTCCACAGATATCACTTATATTGATCTGAGAAAGATGAGAATCAGGAGTAGAGTTACGCTGCAATGCTATTTTGAGATAAAACTCAAAAATAATAATTTAAACTACTCGTAATTCGTGCTAACATTCTTCATTTTATACTTAGGAAGATTTTGGTGTAGTTAGCAATCGATTTATAAACGTTGATGCCAAAAAAAGTTAATAATTATCACTACTTTGCGTAATATTTGGTATAAAATGTCATGAAATGGGAAGATGTTTTGAAACTCTGAAGTAAAAGTCAAATCAATCGTGAATATAGTCATTTTTTCCGTATTCTAAAATGAATAATTTTATCTGTTCTGCATATATTTTAATAAGATTTAAAATTTTTTATATTTGATCGAAGTTGCATGTCCTGTCACACGACCTTTAGCATCTTTTAAAATTCATATCCATCACAAATACATTCCTTGGTCTCTTAGTTTAATATTTGTATACTTTCTTGGGTTAACCTTAATTAAAAATAAATATTTTAGGCAGCTTGAAATTTTTGTTAGTTTTTGAAAATCTCATTGTCTAAAATGGTTCACTTTTTGGCAATCACCCATATAAAATTTGAAATCTTATTAATTTTTGTATTTCTTATTTTATTAATTTAATTTTTATTTTAAATGACCAGATTTCTTAAGAAATTAACGCAGACAATATAAAGAAGATTGAAAATGAAGTTGATCCTGCGAGATGGCCACCTTTGACTCCAGATTTCATCGACTTCTTACTATCTGATCCACTACAACAAAAACTATCGGACTTAGATTTGAATGCATCTAAACGTGTATATTCTAAGCAAGCAAGGTATGTTACAAAAAAAACTTTTGATAAAAAACTGAAAAACGGCGAAAAAAATCGACGAGAATGATTGTTTTACTCCGAGTTTTGAGGGACCGTTTTTTGCGTACCTTGTAAATTATTTGGTGAATGTGAGTCAGCATTATCAAACAGTAATGGTTTTGACGATTGGAAGAATGACGCAAAATTGTTAGTTTTACACGAAAATAGTAAGTAAAATCGAGATAATATAACGAAGTATGTATTAAGAAATGATTTACCAAGTTTCGTAGATAAGAATTTGCAAAAACAGTACGCTGAAGAAACTGAATATTGGAAGAAGGTTTTAAGTCGAATCGTAAGTGTGATTGAATTTCTTGGAACTAGAGGTTTGCCATTTAGAGGAAATAATAAAACAATTGGTTCGGTTCACAACGGAAATTATTTGGGTCTATTAGAATTTATTGCAGAATATGATATTTTTTGAAGGAACACATTCCTAATTTTGGAAAAAAAGGAAGAGATAACGTATCCTACCTTTCGAAAAATATCTGTAATGAATTCATTGATTTAATTTACAATCATTGTTTAGAACAGATAGTTTCCGAAGTGAAATTAAGTAAATTTTATGGATTAAGTGTGGATTCTACTCTTGATGTATCGCATATCGATCAACTAACATTTATTCTAAGGTATATCCTCGAAAATGGCGAATCTGTAGAAAGATTCTTGAAATTTATCCCAATTAAAAATCATTACGCTAGTCAATTAGAAAAAGTTGTATTAAGCACCCTTAAAGATTTAAATATAGACATTAATGACTGTCGAAGTCAGTCCTATGATAATGCGAGAAATATGTCAGGGGAATATGGAGGATTGCAAGCTAAAATTAAAGAACATAATGCTTTAGCTTTTTATATACCCTGCGCAGATCATTCACTGAATCTCATAGGCGTTTCGGCTGCTAATTGCTGTTTCGGAGCAACACAGTTTTTTATGTTCATCCAGCATGTTTACACGTCTCTAAGTGCTTCTTCAGGTAGATGGAATTTACTGAAAGAAAAATTAACGCAAACTGGCGATGTACTAGTTCCAAAGCCCTTATAAGATACTCGGTGGTCTGCTAGATCAGATGCGGTTTATGCGTTCTTGATGTCATTTTGTTCTTTTGCTGCAGCCATTCTTGAGATAGCGCAAAATCCTCTTGAAAGATCTACCGTGAGGGTTGAAGCTGAAGGACTGCATCGAAAATTTTATGAATTCGAAACCGGTGCAATGACTGCGTTTTGGAATAATGTTTTGATTCCCTTCGATAAGGTTATTGAAACTTTACAAAGTGTTCATACTAAAGTCTTCGATATTCAAACCCATTACAAGGGTTTGCTTAAATACGTGACAGGTTGTGATGAATACAAAGGAGAAAATCGTAGGCGAAAAATTAGGAAGGTTCAGTCAGATGATTGTAATAATAAGGAGACTACTTTCACTGCTAGAGATGAAATGAAGGTGAACACATTCGTTCCTATTATTGATCATCTTTGAATGGAGTTATTGTTAAGGCGTGAAGTGTACAATGGAATCGATAATAGGTTTCGCTTCATTAAACAGTCAACTTCTTTTTCTAACGATGAAATGAGACAAAAATCTGCAGAATTGCAGGAGATTTATTTCGATGATTTGGACAAAACATTTTTCGAAGAATGTGTTCACTTTAAAGGATTTCTCCAGGCTTTGAACATTTGCGAAAAGGAAGCAACTCCTTTAAAGTTTCTGCAAATAATTCGCGAAAAGAATCTCACTGTAACTTATCCTAATCTTGATGTTGCTCTTCGTGTCTGCTTAAGCATTATGTCAACGAATGCAAGTGGAGAACGTTCGTTTTCGGTATTAAAGCACGTCAAAACCTATTTGCGAAACTTATTGAGTAATGAACGCCTCTCCGCTCTATCATTTTTCTGTACTGATGCAAATATTTTAAAAACCATCGATATTGACGCAATTATCAAGCGTTTCGCACAACAGAAAGTTAAAAAGCGAGTTTAATTATTCTAGTTTCAGAACACAAGATGTTTTGTGACAGCGAATTTTTTGTATATCATATAGTTGACCTGAAAATTACCAGGCCTTCTAAGACATTGGAATGAATATATATTATATTTAAAAAATCAATTATGTCGTTTTCTTTAAATGAAAAATACAATTTCAGTATTTCAATAGAATCGGGGGGGGGGGGGGGGCGAGGGGTGCTATTTTACTAAGTAGCCTAGGGGCGCCATTTTGCTTGAGCCGGCCCTGGTGCCAATCGAAACTGGATGCATATTTCGTAAAGAAATATGGTACTTGTAACATCGAAGAGATTATTTCGGATAATGAAGTAAGCTCATCGCTCAACTTGAATAACAAGGAAATTCCTGTAGGTCACCGACCGAAAAATCCTTCACTATCCACAAGAGCCGTATTGAGGAACCTTCATCTACCTCGAAAAGGAATGTTTATCAGTGCGGAATGGATTAATTCTAAATTTTCTTATAGTGGAGATTCACGCGAGAAACAATGGAAATCACTCATAAGCAAAATTGTTATCCACCAGTGTTGAGGTGTCTATACAAAAGTTGAAAGCATTTTGACTTTAGCGGCGGAACAGAAAGTACAGAATTTATTTTCTAACACTTTTTTAAAAATGGAGAATTTATGTGTAGAATTTTTAATAATGCGTATTATATTGCGAAAAATAACCGCAACTGTGATGATCATTCTGATTTAATTGCATTACAAGTGAAGAATGAAGCATATTTAGGCGTTACACTGCACAGTCCCTATAGTGCAACTGAAATAATTGATTTCGTAGCTGACGCATTTAGATTACGTTTAGGAAAAAGTTAAAAGAGTAGGGTTCAAAGATCGCATCACTTATTGATGAGTCAACTTCATTATCCAAAAATTCGGTTCTTATTGCTCACATTCGAACAGTTTCTTAATCGAGTCTTACCACGATTATCTGTTATCTCATCGAACTCCAGAATCAGACAGCTCAAGCAATCACTGATGTGTTACCCGCTTGTAATGTTGGCCGTTGAAGATTCACTAAAAGATCAGAACTTAATGAACAACTTCACATCATGCATGGGAGCTTTGCATAACGTTTACAGTCAATCTCAAAAAACAGCAGAGAATTTGAGATTATTGCTTCTGATTTTGGTATCCAACTAAGAAAAATAGATCGATAAATTGATTTAAGAGAGGTAGCTAGTTTTTTCGCAGTGTTAGTGTAGTATGGGTTAATTATCTTGCTTTGAATAACTATTTTGAGTCAGCATCAAAACATATCGACTGGTGAAAGATTCAGCTCTCCTTTGTAACGTCCTAGATGAACTATCGTGTCTTGCAGAACTACTTCAAAGAAGACAGTACGATATTTCCAATGCGGAAAAATATATACACAGAACGATTTTCAGTTTAACGAACATGAAGGAGAAAGAGTCTGAAGCGTATAAAGTAGAGATTAACGCGGAAGATAAAATGGAGTTCTGAGGCATAACCCTTATATCAAACAAGAATCTCTCTGTGATTAACAGCAAGCAATTTCTAACTAGTTTAACAGATTCATTGGAACTTCGATGGAAGCTTTACTACACAATCTTCTAACTTGAAGAGTCACGGGCAGGACTCAGAAAGAGGTGATTATGCGCAGTTTCTTACAGATATCAATGTCGTTGATCCAGAATCTTGGTCAACTGCATTAAAATGTGTTATACGAGCAGGAGTCTGTTGACTGCAAATGACGGAAAGCGAATTCCTGTAGACTGAGAATCACTCATCAATTTTATTGCGGATTTACTTTGCAGTTCAGTAGGGTACGAACGTGCATTTAGTGCCGTGAACAACATAATAACACCGAAGCGCAGTGCCCTTCTCATAAAACATGTTTCATCTCCTCTATTCCTTAGTTCAAATCAGCCCCCTGCAACGACGTTAGTTCACTAGTACGGTCAAGTGAAGCGCGGAGCGCAGATGGCGCTGGGAGTCTTTCCAGCCTATATTTACATGGCAAGAATAGGAAAGACTATTGAAAACTCAATTTTAATCAAATTTTTCGTAATGACAATCGGTTTTGTGTGTTACAAATCTAAGTGTAAAAATTTAGAAATATTATTAATACAAAAGTTGGCACTAAAATAACTAAAATGGGTGGAACGCGGTGTATTACCCCTGGATGTAAGTCAGGTTATGACAGCTGCTCCGAAAAATTCCATTTCTTTTACGTGCCAAAAGGTAAAGAAAATCTAAAAGCCATCCCAAGCGGAAATTTTGTGGTATAAACCGGACACGGCGTGTGCGAGAGAATTTTTTTTAAGAAGGTATTTTGTGGGAGCGAAAAACTTTTGCAGAGGATGGAGTCACTGTTCTGGGAGTGGCAATTATACATATAAAATATTTATATTTACAATGAATGATTGTTGTTTAATTTCAAGGTAATAATATTATTGTTGTTTATGTGATAATAGGCAATTAATATTTCCTTATTTTTGATTGAACTGTTTGTGAGATATAAAATATAAGTGGCACCGCACGACAGTGCAGGTACACCGGCTTATTATATACATTTTTTTCTTGATAAAGTATAAAAGTAAAGTACAGAATCAAATTAGCAAGGGATTGAATAATTAAAATAATAGTTTTCTTCAAACAAATAAATGAAGAAGGTATCACTTATGCATTTTATCCTAAACTGAAACGATATCTATATTTAAAAAATTCTTTTGTAGAAATTAAAAAAATTATTTTGTAGAAATATAAATAATTAAATAAGAACTATGTATTGTAATAAAAAATATAGAACATTTTATCTTAAAATGAAAATATATCTGTTTAGATTCAAAAACCTAAGTTACTGTAGTAGTTAAACAAATGTAAACGTCCAATTAAAACTTTATAAACTATTTTAAACATTAAATTAATTTTAAATTAATAGATTCATAATTTCAGTCTGAAACGTCTAAAATATACAATTTTTAACTGACAAAATTAAAAATATATAATTTTGGAATATTTAGAAATATTTTAGTTTCTATTTAAAATCCACAATTATAAATCAAATATTTAAAACTAAATAATTTGACAAAATTTTAAGATATCTTCATTTAAAAAAATTCTTTCGTAGAAATATAAAAAATTGAACAAGAACTATGTATTTTAATGAAAAATATAGAAAATTTTATCTTCAAATAAAAATATATCTTCACTTTTGAAAATTCTTTCGTAGAAATATGAAAAATTAACTAAGAAATATATCTATTTCAATAAAAAATATCGAACATTTTATCTCAAACTGGAACAATATCTTTACTCAAAAAAACCTGTTAGTAGAAATATAAAAAATTAAATAAGAACGATGTATTTTAATAAAAACTATATATTTTAATACAAATTATCGAACATCTTATCCTAAACTGGAACGATATCTCTATTTTTAATTTAACCAGTATTTGAATTAATTAATCGAAATTTTATTTTTTTTAAACTTAGCCGAGTTGCTGAGGTTTAAACGGCTTAAAGTTTTAAACAGTGTAAATACTTTTATTTTACTTTACGAAGTTTATTCAAATTAATCATTTGTCATTGTTTTAGGGTGACTGTCATTAATAAATTGCTTATTTATACCAGCATATGACGTTGTTCTTATTTTAATTTTCTTTCCCAATAAATCAAATCCTTACTCCAATATAAAATTAGAATATCTGTTATTTAATTACAATTTTTAATTAAATTTTATATCTCATAACAGTAATTTTGTTTATGAAATATCATTTCACAATATTATGTTATATATTATATTCTAAAAATATTTTATCAGTTTTACACTATTTTTTTGTAACTATATGTAATAAACAAATATTGTTTGTCTCTCCATGCTTTTTTTCAAACTTATTTTTCGCAAAAATATTTTATTTTATTTTTATAGACTAATTTGGAATGCAATAATAAAAATTAGTATAATCATAAGTTTAACTTTATTTCTTGAGTTGAAAAAAATTTTAATTCATTTCCTCCATATGAAACCTCCATATATGAAACCTTTCATATTTCCCGCAGCTAAAAAAAAAGATTTTGATGATTTTTTTCACTTACAATTATTATAATATTTAAAAAGATATGAAACTTCAATAATGTGATGTATAAAACCGATTGTCATTACGAATAATATCAATTAAATTAATTTCTAACTAATTTTGCCTATGCTTGCCATGTAAAAACAGGCTGGAAAGACTCCCAGCGCCATCTGCGCTCCGCGCTTCACTTGACCGTACTAGTGAACTAACGCTAACATACAGTCGTTGCAGGGGGCTGGTTCAAATGGCCACTCAGCAAGTTTGAAACTTCACCATATGTAAAGCCTTGGCTCTTAAAACATTAATCCGCGTCTGAAACCAAATCCAGACATGTAGATCATAAAAAAATACTGCGTGTTAAGACAAGAAAGAACTGTGCGGATTTTTTAAATCAACAATATTATATCGGCTAGAGAATGGAAGGGCGGAAAGCGCTGGACCTTCTTCATTTTTACAACTACACCACTGATTATTCGCCATTAAGGTTAAGTAGAAATTGAATTATAAAAATTTACATACATACACTGTAAAAAAAGTTGGTGTGAATTTACATCCTGCGACGATGGAAATAATTCGATCGGTTTGGCACATAGTAAATAAGCAGAATTCTGTAAAAATACATACTTTTCTTCTTAACATGCGTCCGCCGTAAAGAAATACATGCAGGACGTAAACTTTCCGTCGTCGACCGTGAAATTACATACGGGTCGTAAATCATCACAAAAATTATCAGATGAGCCACTGTCCGAAATCTCGTTGAATTTTATGTTCAGCTTTTATAATCGAAAACATATTTCGAGGTTTAGTTCGCCAAAAACTTTTCGGTTATTCAAATTTCAATATTTTTTTTATCTCTGAATTATTCATAATGATTCCTGATTGACAAATTTCCCTGACTTTAATCTGATTTTCAGGTTTTCTCTAACCTGTGGTCAGCTTGCTACTATTCACAACTGTTCACAGAGGTGACAATATTTTAGAGCTATTTTCTGTATTTAAGGGAGAAAACGGAATGTAACCACTTGACAGTCTCAAACTTTATAAATCAAAGCGACATAACGTGCAAAACAACGTAAACAAGAATGCAAACGAACGAAATGCGCACCCATTGGTAAGAGGCCGTTCGGGCGTCTCCGGAACTCATCGTTTGGCACGAATTACACTCGCTAGTCCCGAATGGTCGAAATTTACGTCCTGCACATTATTCTGCGGCGTTCGTCCTTGCGGACTTACTCCCTCTCCATAGAAAAGCACTCTTCGTCAAGATTTACATATACTTTCGTAGACTTAAAGTCCCAAGTAAATTTATCACCTTACGTAAACTTACTATGTCCCACGCCGATCAAATAATTTCCATCATCGGACGTAGTAATTTTACAGTCGACTGCAAATGGAACAACCTTCGTTCTATTTTCACATTGTTACCTCAAGTAAAATCACACTAGATTGCAAATAAGTACTGTAGTATCGTAAATTAATCAGGTTATACACTGTAATTTAAACATACATTGCACGTATAATTACTAGCTGATTGTAAATATCACCAAAGCTTTTTTTACAGTGTATATAAACTGTTCATTTTTTGGTAAATCAACGCAGCAGATTCAGAAAACATGAAAAATGTATCATTCAGATGAGCTCAGTCGACCTGGAGCCTACAATATTCAACCGATTTGTTTTTAAATTTCTCAATTAATTGACGTGTATGAAAATTCCTTACATGGAAAACAGACTGGGAAGATAACAACTTTTTCCATATTCTCAATATTTGAAGGGTGGATTTCCGAAAGGATGCAATCATTATGCAAAGAGATATAAACTAATTAGGTAACAAACTAGTCATTTCAAAATGTGTGCCTTTACTTAGAATTGTGTGTTTAAGACACTAAATCAAACCTTGAAAATATAAAACGCAACGAGAATAATTCTAACTTTTTTCTGGGTACACAAACTCGACAAGTAATTTATTCAGATAAAAGTTTAACGTAATAAAAACTTGTTCAAAGTGATACGCTCATAAAGCCTTTCTTTGGAAGTATTAGAAGGTTTCACGTGGATTTCGAAGAAACATTCTTTCAAAGTTTGTTTAGCAGTATTTTCTATTTTCCTTCATAATTTTTTACCAAAATATAATATAAACCATATTAGCTAATTCGAGTCCATCTAAATTTTTCAGAATATTTTATTTCGCACGATTGCGTGATCAATAAACCATGAAAATACAGATAAAAGATTATAAAATTAAAGAACTTTTTATAAAATAATATTTTTCATTAACAATGCTGAACCGCTGAATAATGCAAGAAATGAAAATTATGAAAATAAAGAAAAATGTGGATACTTCATATGTATTGAAATTTGTTGTTCTGATACGTAAAAAACTCAAACAGGATGGTCCAGACTAATCCAATGCTCGTCCAAAGTTGAGGTAGGTTTCGTGGGCTACGCCAGAAACCTTAATTATAATGAAAGTCAGATTATAGCTTATATAATATTTGTGCTATGGGGTTGAAAATTGGCACGAATATTAGTCAGCTGTAGCATATTCAAGGAAAATTGTATATATTTGTCAGCTTGTCCGTTGTTTTTTGTTTTGTTTCCAATGCATACAAAATATGAAAAGTGCGCAAATTTAGGTATCAGCCCACTATGCTGGAAGCTTTTTTTTTAGTCTCATTTTCTTCGCAGGCAGCTAACATTGAAACTCTTGGCATGCAGAATTGCGATAACAGTAGAAGAAGATACGTTGCAGTATTATTTTTCTCTTTATCAGTGGTGATGAAATGAAAAAATCAAAGTAATCCTGTAAAAATATGGGCCAACCTGCCGCCTATACCGCGTATCTGGGCAGAACGAATGCTTTTTGGTCCAAATCTCATGCGGAATAGACTATTTAGAGGATCGTTCTCTTTTTTTTTGTACAATCACGTTCGCATTGTTGCCATTTATGAGAACTTTAACTCTTCCAAAGCTATTATTAAGATTCGCCCTAGGAGCAATGAGTGGATACAACTGTCCATTAAAAATGACTCCAATGATGTACTCGCCATTCGTATCTGTCCCTACACGGTAAAAATCTGCTGGTAAAGGATAAATTGGACCTGTTCCACCTGGATATAATACACTTTCGTAATCGTGAATATTCTTAAGTTGAAGGGGAGGAGGATGAACTGCGTCAGGTTTATGTGGCCAAGTTAATTCTGCAAGGAGAAAGTATAAGTGGAAAATTAATTATTGTACTAATTATTAACTTAATTTATTCAATCATAGTTTTTATTTTCAAAGGCCGTAGCCGGGTAAGCATAGATGGGCTGCCCCCGCTTGTATTTGGTTCATATATTAGGTGTAAGTTCCTACTATTATAAGGTTCGACTTCATTACAAAATAATAACTTCGTTATTTCTAGACTCATCAAAGATAATCTTACGATAAGTAAACTATAATAGAAATTATTATTTTTATTTTTAATTGCGCTATTGTCCGTTGCATTCATTGTAAAATAATGTACAAATATATTTTATAGTTCTTAAAAATATGCCAATTTATAATTGCTGCCACAATTAAAATTTTAAATATCAGTTTAGCGGAAATTCGAATTCATGCTTTTACTTCCAATTTTCTTCAAATCCGATGACTCTTTTGAAAGAAAATTTTTTTCTGTTCAGTTCATCCATTCAATAGAGAGAATTTAAAATCTCCCTTTCTTCACATAGTTTAAATTAACTTTGCACCGAACAACGCAAAATACGACCAAAAAGCAAAGTTTCCCGATAGACATCCATAGACAGCTTGTATTATTTTTGTCACGTGTCAATTTCTAAAATATTGCATTGTGGGATGAACAATTTTTCAAATTTATCGTAGATAAAAACTTCCCAATGAAATAAAGTAAAACATCTTTCAGTCTATGATATCTTTCAAATTCATTTTCATCTTTTAAAATACCGTTAACGTTTTTGAATTCCCTGAAATCCGTTGGAATTCACTAAAATCTATTGAAAATTCTTCAACTGATTTGAAATTCTCTGAAATCCTTGGAAAGCTCTACCAGTTTTTTTATCCCTCACAATTTGTATACATTCTTCATAATTTTATGGAATCTTTCATTTCTTTTAAAATACAATGAATGCCTCAAATATTGTAAAATTCCTTGAAATCTTCGGAATCTTAGTAAGATAAGATAAACTCCTGTTTAAAGACCCTTCAATCTTGTGAAATCTCTCAAACTTATTCTCCTCTTCCTTGTGAATTTCCATTATTCAAGTCTCGATTTCTGCACCGCTCTTTTCAGTTGCCAAAGACTTTTTGCCTCCTTGTCCGGGCAACTTCCTCTATCTCAATACCGTACGTCATTGCTTTTGTTTGTACACTGGAATATAGTATCACATACACTGAGTTCATGTAGCAAGTGGGAGGTCTAAGGTTACCAAGCTCTTTTTTTCTTTCTGTTTCCCACTGTTTAGTATGGAATTGTCCAATTATGTCTTCCTGCATTTTGTTCAGTTCACTCTTGCATTTTTTGAACTCCTTGTCCAGAAATTCCTGCTTCCTTCGATCATATTCTGCAGGATCTACACTGTAAAAATTTTCGGGAATTTTCCCTATTGATTGATAGGGAAAATTCCCAAATTTCATAGGGAAAGAGAGATTTCCCAAAAATATTAGGGAATTTTTCCTAATTTTAGGGAAAGTTCTCGAAAAGTATGGAATATTCCATAACTAGTTCGGAATTTTCCAAATTCTTTAGGAAATTGACAAAACCCAAAGGAAATGGGAAATTTTACGCAATATTTTGGGAATTTTCCTCAATTTTTACAAGGATATATTTCTACAAAGCATACGGGAATTTACACTTTCATTGGGAAAAACATTCTCCGACAAATTGTGTTGTGTAGATTATTATGCGTATTCTGAAAAATGAAAATAAATATTTTATTTTTGTTATGACTACAACTGTTTTCTGCTGCCCAATAAAAATTTAGGAATATTCGTTTCGATATATACACATATATATATATATTTTGTGTTTTCCAGAAAAAATGTAATTATTAGTTGAAATGTGAAAAATGTATAAGATCCTAAATGTACTGAGATACTGAGATATTTTCCGGAAAAGTTATTAATGAGTGGAAATGTGAAAAATGTATTGAACCTTAAATGGCCGATTTCAGATGTTGACTTGAAAACACACACACACATATACTTATATATAGAGTGTCTCAGAACTCAACGTACTTTTTCATATGTTCGCATTTCTTTTGTAAGGAAAAAATCGGAAAGTATACTGTTGGAAATTAATTGAATGCTTATTTGGTGTTGATGTGGTTAATGAGCTATTATTCATTAAAGTTGAATGACGCTCATCTACAGCCGTACAGTACACTTGTTAATACAGAGATTGGTTATTACTGGACACTGAGTATAGTGGGGATGGAAATGACTCGTGCTGCACGTTGCAGAATTTTCCATTGGATAATGAGGCCCAGGTAGGCGAATTTTCCGTAGAAGGACCCGTTTTGAAGCCCAGTAGAAGCTCAGTTTCTCAATTATTCTTCTGATGGAAGCAGTTATAAGTTACATAGTGCGACTCCAATTTAATGAGCTTCCTTTCATTTTGAACGAGTGCAGTGATTTCGAGAGTGATTTGGAACAACTAGCTGTACGTATACAACAAACGTCAGAATTACAAGGTAAGTTATTAGTTTTTATTTAACTTCGACCGTTAACTATCTTTTAACTTCTATCGTTTGAAATATTTTAGGGTAAATAACTTCCTAGAATTTTAGAAGATATGAAATGATTTCAAAAGACCTATGAAGTTTTAAGATATTTTGAAAGATTTCACAGGATTTTATAAGATTTCCGAGGATTTCAATGATTTTAAGGGATTTTAAAGATCTCAATGTATTTTAACACATTTTCCAGGATTACAGAAACTATCATTATAGAATTTCACGGAATTTTATAATATTTTAGTGGATTTCAAAGAATTTATTCACGAGAAGTGAGGTATTTTGTTGCTTTTCAAAGGATTTGGAATATTTTAGCGAATTTAAAAAGATTCCAAAGCATTTTTTATTAATTTAACTAACTTGAACGGATTTCAAAGCGTTTGAAATATTGTAGGATAAAGAATTTTCTAGAATTTCGAAAGATATGAAATGATTTTACAGCACCTATAAGCTTTTAAGATATTTTGAAAGGTTTTGCGGGATTTCATGAAGTTTCCGAGGGTTTCAATTATTGTTAAGAGTTTTTTTAAAGCTCTCAGTGTATTTTAATAATTTTTCAAGGATTTCAGGAAATATCATCCGATTTCATAGAATTTCACGAGATTTATTAATATTTTAGTGTATTTTAAAGAATTTATTTTAAAAAGTAAGATATTCCGTAGGGTTTCAATGATTTGGAATTCACACTGAATTCTTAGTAATTTATCCTGAATTCTTTGATTTGTTTTATTCACTTGGATTCTTACTCCATTCTATTGAATTCAATGAATTTTTTTTGAATTTTTAAAAGTTTTTATTTAATTGATCCTGAGGATCAATTGATAAAATGATCGGAGGATTTTAAATATTTTAAGGTGTTTTTTTTAAATCCTTGGAATTTTAAAGAGCTTTACAAAATTTCAAGGGTTTCAAAAGAGTTTAAAGGATTTTAAATATTTTAGGTTATTTTAAGAGATTAAAAAGGAATATTTAATTGATTCAAGTAATTAAGTAGGCTTTTAAAGGACTTGAAAATTTTGAGGGCATTTCAAAAGATTCCCAGGAATTTTTAAGATCTTCAAAAACTTTTAAGGGGTTTCAAAAGATATCAAAAGGTTTGAAATATTTTAGGAAATTTTAAACGATCTCCAGAAATTTTGTATTTTGTATTTTTGTATTTTGTATTCCCTCATCAGATCTTAAAACCGATTTAAAAATTCCTTTCAAATTCCTTTATGTGTGAGTTCCATAGAAATGTATAAACCTTGTATGTAGTGCTGTAAAATGATTCGTATTTTTTTATTTTTGAAATGAAATATTGTATAAAAATGGTAAAAAAGAAAAAAAAAAGTTTTGTGAAGAGTATGCCCCGTCTCCATCTTGGAAACTTTCCATCCAAGATGGAGACGGGGCATACCTGCTCCGTCTTCACAAAACATTTTTTTTGTCTTTTACCATTTTTATACAATATTTCATTTCAAAAATAAAAAAAATACCAATCATTTTACAGCACTACATATAAAGTTTATACATTTCTATGGAACTCACACATAAAGAAATTTGAAAGGAATTTTTAAAACTGTTTTAAGATCTGATTCAAATGTAATTCCTTGTGATTCAAAGTCAATGAAAATTATTTTAATGTCAACATTCCTTAAATATTATTGTTGTAACATATTGCAAATACATTCTGATTAACTTATATCACACATTATATGGTCAAATAGTCGAGTAATTTACCATGAGTCTAAAAAAATAGCGAAAAAGTCGACTTTTTTCGATTTTTTGAAACTTCAAAGTCAATTAGGGAGGGTAAAAAATATTTTAATGGAATTATCGCTATACAGGTATAAATCGACTTGCTTTGAACTAGTTTTATTGATAATTTAAATCTAAAAAAAAAATTCTGTTCAAATTTGAAGAAGTGCTTCGTTTTTTGTGATTTTTAGCTATATCTACGATGCGGAGACAGAAGGAATTTTTTTTTTTAACTTTAGGGGAGTGTTTTTGACTCCCAGAAGAAAATTTCCATTGCTATTAGAACTTCGCGCAAACAACTTTATTTTTTTCGATACGCCCTAATGTATAAGTGATGTAACTAGTGTTGGATATACTGATCAAACAAGTTTTTGTATTGTTGAGTACTGGGATATATCAGAGTCAATATGTTGTAAAACGATGTTTTAGTTCTTTGACTAGTAATCAACACTAGTTATATAATTTACATTAATTCCACCCTAGTCGACACTGACAACTATTTTGTTATTATATATGTTTCAGGATGCTACTTCATATCAATCCTCCAAAGGGGCACAAAAGAGTAGCTAAAGTAAAAAATGGAAAACCCGTAAGAGCAGCAACAGCAATTGGATTAATTTAAAAAATCGTAAAATTTAGAAAATTCTAAGATGATCTTTGAGAAGGCAATATTTTTAAAGCTTACCATTTATTTCGTCTTATATTGCATTGCAATATAACAATGTATTACTTATATAAATAAATAATTTAAAATAAAATGTTAACTTTTCATTTCGTTCTTTTATTTAAATCCCAAACAACTGAGGTATTATAGTTAATTTTCAAGAATTTTCGGGGATTTTCTCTACAAAATATTGAGGAATAAACCTCAAATTTTAGATAATTTTAAAAAGTTTCAGGGATTTTTCCTACAAAATATTGGGGATTTTCTCTACGAAATATTCAGGAATAAACCTAAAATTTTAGATAATTTTAAAAACTTTGAGGGATTTTCCCTAAAAAATATTCGGGAATATTCCCGAAAATTTAGGTAAATTCCAATAATTTTCGGGAATTTTCCCTACAAAACATTAGGAAGAATTCCATAAATTTTAGGTAGATTTCCAAATTTTGCAAAATTTTCCCTATGAAACATTAGGGAAAATTCCTTAATTCTTCGGTAAATTTACAAATTTTGCGGAATTTTCCCTACAAAATATTAGGGAAAATTCCCTAATTTTTCGGTAAATTCACCAATTTTGCGGAATTTTCCCTACAAACCATTACGGAAAATTCCCTAATTTTTCAGAAAATTTTCAAATTTTGTGAAATTTTCCCTGGTCTGGGCCTGCATTGGTTATGTTCTTCATTGTCTTTTTACTCCTGTAATCAGTTTTCCTTTTTTTTCTATGCTTCTCTGTAGCGGGTTTTTTCCGTTCTTCAAAAATCCTTGTGATGTGGCCGGGAGTATGATTTTTGATTTACTCTTTTATCACCCACAAATTTATCAACAATGCTGTTAAATTGCTTGCAATCATTGTGGTGGATTTCTTCAGCTCTGGTATCAAATTTACTTTTCCCTACTTTGCTCCCAAGCAGAAGCAGAAATCACAATTACTGTGCTGCCCAAATATATTATGCACACTGTTGTGAATATCCTTCCGTAAATTTGATAAATTGGCAGCCGTTGTACCCTCTCCATTTTTTCTATGCAGTATGGCCTTCGTTACAGGTCATCGGAAGCGTAGGATACTTCCATCTAACATATTTCTTGTGGGCAAGGAATATCTAACTTAAGTTTTGCTCCTGATCTCTTTTAGTTTGTTGCCATAGTTTTGAAACAGATGATTCTTGCGCTCTATCTTTTTGATATCGCAAGAAGCACCGTAAGGTTTCAGGTCCATCAGAATTTGTGGATGCTACTATCTCCATCGCCCGCAAATAGGAATTTTAAATGTATTTTTACTATTACAACATATTTTGCGAAATTCAAATCTGATGCAGTTGAAAGTGTAAACATTTGAGTAAATTCCTTCCCTATAATTTCTGTATACATGACTCCATTATGGGAAAACTTTACTTGAACCCTTCCACCAGTATATCAACTTCCATGCTAATGGCACTTTCATTCCAATTTAGAAAGCATTCGTGTTCGGGTGCTTCCTTATCTTCGTACTTAGCTGAAGAACATATTGACCAATACCGATTTCTAATTCCAATGAACAAGACTCTCCCAGTTCTGTAGCGAACAAACGATGCCTAGAAAAATGATGGGATTATAATTAGTATTGTTTATAGAAAACTAAATAACTTACACTACAGCTCCCTTTACTTAATACTCCAGACAATGAATCATATTTCGTACAATAGCATCGTTAAATGCAAGTTCTATTTCTGCATCATGAGCCTCCTTCATGGATGTATGCGCCCTGCTGGGAATACAAAGGGAAAATCTCCTGTGGTCAGACAAATGTGTTCGTTTCAATAAACAAGAGATCTATTTTTGCTACCTTTAGCAGTTGGTATCAATTTATGCGCGAAATGAGCCTTTTACATAGAGATTTCAAGACTGAAACTGATCAAAACAAAACATTGCTCAAACGTACTAAAGAAACGCAATTTCGCTCATTCTCTTGTAAAGTATCTATGTCCAGGAATCGTCATTCACCTTGAATGAAATTTGTGCGTCTCATAACTCTCTAACGAATTATGTAAAAATAATCAAGTAATTTGCGGCTAGTTATGGAAGGGTAAATTTTGCATCCCTGTCACATTAAAACACATTTTTTATTTTAAAATGATCTCGGGAGAAAAATCCGGATTATAAGAACCAAGAGCGAGGTGTTTTATAGCCTAAGTTCCACGTTCAAAAATGTCGGAAAAAAATGATTTAACTGTAAATTATTTTCCTTTTTTTCTTATTATTAGCGTCAAAAAAATAAAAGCTATTGTCAATCTACCCGCCAAAAGCGTAAAATGGCCGTTGTGATTTAGAGAACCACCCATGTGTGGTTTCTCGTGAAGTATCTATGTCTAGGAATCGTCAATCCCCTTGAATTCCTTATCCCTTCCTAGATCTTCCATTTGGTTCAACATAAAACTTTTGCTAGGTTAAAACTTTCGATTTATCATTTGATCTAGGGCCTGTCTGGCACCCAAAAATATGAAATTTCTAAATTCCTCACAAAATCGCTATTATTGAAGAGGCGACCAAATCGCTTAGAAAGTGCAATATGTAGGCAGCAGTGATTCAATGTATCTGTTGCAAATAACTATTATACAAATAGATCAAAGAAAGATTTTTCACTGATAAAGAGTTCAATTGAATCGATTCCAGCGTAACTTAGTAAAACTTGCCTTCTTATTGCATGTCACATTGCAAGGTTACCCACTTAAAAATGTGGACGTGCAAAAGGAAAAAAGTACGTATAAAAGGACGTATAAAAGGACGTACAAAAAGATGCACTAAAGGACGTCTTAAATTGGGATACAAAATAAGGTCCTTTGGTACCTCCTTTAGTACGTCGTTTCTAACGTCTTTTCCTATTTGAAGGAAAGTGCTTAAAGATTATTTTTCTTAGTTTAACTTTTATAGATTAGTACAAAGTTGGAAAAACGTGTCGCTGAATTTAAAGTAAATATACGCTCTAAGCCCATTGGCTTTCCAATACATATAAGTTCGCTAGATAGTATATATATATATATATATATATATATATATATATATATATAT
>CAKNYM010049185.1:75332-96774 GCA_932195095.1 Andricus curvator
GGGGGGGCTCGAGTACTCTACGAGCACGCGACACGCGGCCTCACGTTATACGTTCAAAATTGGTGAAAAAAAATTTTTTCCGCTACAAATCAAATAGTATCTTATTTTTATTATGTTAAAGGATCGTTTAAGCAAAAAAAATCGATTTTTTGAAAATTCTACTGTGGCCATACCCCTCAAGATAGGAAATAACGTTAGAAACAACGTATTAAAGGACCTGCTAAAGGACGTACCAAACTACGTCATTTTGTATCCCAATTTGGGACGTTCTTTGGTACGTCCTTGTGTACGTCCTTTAGTACGCGCTTTTGTACGTCCTCCTATACGTAATATTTACTTCCTTTTGTAACTACACTTTTTCAAGTGGGTATTATTTGCTCCTTTCCTTTTTCGACGAGCTGCACTTAAATGCATATCTCTTGAAATACTGATACCAACTGGTCAGGCCTTCAACAATACAAAGTAAAGCCTGTAAATCAGCACTGGCCTGGAAAAATATTTCATTGTACTGGCAATGTGCAATCTTACATTGCCGAGTGTATCGTATTGAATATACACTGCAGAAAGTGCAGACTGTGTAGATGTAGAGACGTGCAGGATATATTGGCCCTTAGAAAAGCAGGTACCAGTCGATCTTCTTCAAGGTGTACTTACTTATCTTAGCCTGGCACATCACAAGGCCTCTGCAGGTGACTATTGTCTGTTAAAAGTCTGGCCAAAAGTCAAAATTTATTGACACTATAGTAACCCATCAAATTTACAAATAATGTTGATCTCGTAAGTCGCAGAATCAGTTTGAGCAGGCCTGGGGCGTGCAGATAGACTCCCGCGCTTCGTGCTTGTTTTCGTACGATTCATGCTTGCATGTACACCGCATTTTTTCAAATATCATAAATATTGTAACTGAAATCGAAAAATGTGATCAAAAAACCTGATGGACTGCACTCGAAAATTGGAACGGGAATTTTTCTCAATTTGTTTTTAAAAGTGTTTCTCAAAACACCGGCGGCTTTGACGATTACATTCTCATTGCGACACTCGCGCTTCACGCTCGACAAGTAGATTATACTGACGGCTCTCTTTTAAAAATGAAACGATGTCGACAAAATCGACAGTAAGTCTTACGGATCTCTTCAAAACAAGAATTGCCTGATTTTAACAATGATTTAACTTTTTGAATCCTCTATTTTTTTTTAAATTTTAAAAATGTTGAAAAGCATATACAGTAGCGCTCAAAAATATTTTGTAGGCACGTAATTCATTCATTTCGATAGAAATCACGCACAAAATAAATGCATTGTATACAAGAGAATAAAGTTATGTATAATGGCATAGAATAACAAATATTTATTACTAACAAGTCACATTTTATAGTCATATGAAGATTATAGACCAAATAATAGTATCATCACAAAGCTCATAAGTATTTTGTTCTTGCTCTGAAAAATAGAAACATGTGACAACACAATTAACAATACTGAAAAACACAGTGCAAATATAATAATTGAAAAACTTTAAGCCAAAAAGGCTGAGAAATCAGTATTTTGTGTCATATCCTTCGGATTTGATCACTGTAGCACATCTCTCTGGCATTGATGCGATGAGCTTTTCCAGGCAGGTTTTAGGTATCGCTGACCACTCTTTTTGCAAAACAACAAACAATTCACGTTTATCAGAGTAGTTTTTGGTCCTAACACGTCGGTCTAGTTCAACGCAAAGATGTTCGATCGGATTTAAGTCCGGACTTTGACCAGGCCAAGATAAAACCCGGAGTTTTTTGGATTTGAAAAACTGCTGCAGAAGCCCAGAAGCATGTTTAGGGCCATTGTCTTGCTGGAATATCCATCCACGTGGCATTTCCTTGTTCCAGAATGGAACCTTATGATTATTCAAGATAATCCGATAAACCTGACTGTTCATAATGCCTTCGATCCGAATCAAAAAACCTACTCCGCTATAAGAGAAGCAACCCCAAACCATGACAATGCCTGCGCCTTGAAGAACAGTAGTTACTTGGTACCGTATATCGTTCCTCTTGTTTTCGGATCCTTGAATTAATTTAATTCCAAAAGAAGAAAAGAGATTATATTTACTTTCGCCTTTCCATAAAATTTTCTTCCATTCTTCTGTAATCCAGTGATGGTGATCCTTGGCAAATTCAAGTCATGGCAGTGTTACGGCCGTGTCATGGTTTGGGGTTGCTTCTCTTATAGTGAAGTAGGTCCTTTGATTTAAATTGAAGGCGTAATGAATGGTCAGGTTTCTCAGGATATCTTGGATAACCATATGTTTCAATTCGAGAAGAAGGAAATGCCTCGTGGATGGATATTCCAGCAAGACAATGACCGTACACATAATTCTGGGCTTCTGAAGCAGTTTTACAAATCCAACAAACTCAGGGTTTTATCTTGGCCTCGTCAAAGGCTGGACTTAAATCCATCATCGATAGCTAAAACCTGCATCGAAAAGCTCATCGCATCAATGCCAAAAGATATGTTGCAGTGCTCAAATCCAAGGGATGTCACACAAAATAGCCTTTAGGACTTAGTTAGTTAGTTTGTTGTAATATAGGCGGGGGGCCCGTGAGGTCCCACCCCTGGCGCTCAAGCTATGAAGCCTAATGTGCCATACCCGTGTTTATTCTCAAGGCAGTACTCCGAATCCGGCCATCTTTCGCCGAGTGTTTTTGGATCTCGGTGGGTTTCGTTGTTACCAACGTTCTGAGATTATACCTCTCAGGTGCCAGGCATACCTATCGCACAGTAAATGACGTCCTCCTTTGTGGATCAGGCAAAGTGATCCTCACCCACTCTGCAATTCGGCAGCCTCCCTATCAGGCCGCAGAGAGTGGATACAGCCAGACTAGGGTGGACGGAGCGATCCCTCTGAGGTCATCAGTTAGATGCACAGATTCGAAGCGCTGGCCTGGTGTGTTATGTAAGTGTATGTGTGCGTGTTCATTACTCGAAAATTGGCCAGCGACCGCCGAGCAAGAGTCCCCCGTAGGAGCCCCAAGCGCAAAGAGATCGCTGACTCATTTTTCGAGTCTTCTCAAAATCGACTTCGACCACCAAGGCTAGTCCCCTCGACATGGAGCCTACACCTTGGTACGTAACCCGATTTTTCTGATGGGACCTACAGTTTAAGGTGGGTTCCGAAACACCGAAGCCCCGGTAGAAGTACATAGACAAATTTCCATTGGTACTCGGCTCACGGATCAAACCCCAGACCTCCTGCATGGAAGTCCGACGCGCTATCTTTTAATAATTATATTTGCAGTTTGTTTTTCAGTAATGTTCATTGTGTCGTCACATGTTTCTATTTTTCAGAGCAATAACAAAATACTTATGAGCTTTGTGATGATACTATTCCCAGATAACAATTTGCTCACACCTTGTCCGCATGGTGTTTGCACGCGTGTCGACCGATCATCACGATGTGAGGGCAAGAGTGCAGACATATGTGTCCTCATATGCGTCGCATATGCGCCGCACGCGTGTCGGCACGCGCATGCCAGCGTCGTGCTAGCATGCACGTGTTTTGAGTTATAATTATTGAAAACAAGATGTTAAAAATAACATAAGTAACAGGAAACATTGTATGACGTTTTTAAGAAGAGACTCCTGTGTTGAAAGTTCTTCTTTCACAACTGATGATGCAACAGGTGTTTATTCCAAAAGCGACATACACAAAATTATTCCTGCTACCTCTTAAATAATGTATTAGCGAGAAATATATATTCATCTGAAAATATTTTTTTATTTCGAACAATTTAAATTATTCAACACAGAATGTTTATTCATCACTTTTGTTAAAAAACAAAGGGATTTTAAAGAACACTATACTTTTGAATCATCCAGTTAATTACTTTCAATTGTTTTTCAAGTTGCATATTTTTAATCGTTCTACTACTGAGATTTAGGAACTTAAATCTCAGAAGTAGAACGATTAAAAATGTGCACTTGAAAAACTTCTTTTCGATCATTTTAAATCTGAATATAGTAAATATAGTAAAAAATAGTGAACCATTTTCCGAACCAAAACCCGAGAAAAAATGTTTATTTAATTTGAACAAAAATAATTATTCACTTTGACTTCGACTTTTTGTCTGTAAAATAAACTTGGGAAATAACAAAAATTTAGAGCATGAAGCGAATTTGATCAGAGTTTTATTTTTACACAACTGCTATATTATGTTTTCAGTAATAATGCGCTTTTTGTGCCACACTCTTCACCGCACGCTATATGCCGACATTTTGCCCTAAGAACCTGACGAGCATGATAGACGCACGCTGTGCTGCATATCATGCAGCCCGTGTGCGGGCACTATGCGGGATTACTTATTAACCTCAGAACGTGCTGTCACTGTGCTTGCATTGTTGCCGACACATCGTGCTTGCACGCCATGCGCCCATGTGCGTCCGCATGCATTGTTATCTGGGATCCTATAATTCCAGGGATAAAAAGGAAGATTTTTGACGTTTTTCAATGTTCAAATATCGAAAATCAAGCTTGTAATTTTATCATTTTAGGAGTAAATGTAGTAAAGGTGGTTTTTGGAGAATTTCTCGAAGAATCTATCCCAACCTATAATTTTGGACATAAAAAAGAAGATATTTCATGCTATTTATTTGGTAATTTTCGAAAATGAAACCTGTCTTTTGCATGTCTGGCTGAAAGGTGATGTGCAAGTGTAGCTAACCACTTAAAATTTTTGTATTTCCTAAAAATTCGGTTGGCACCCCATTCTCATGAAATTGCGTACACATTAGGTGGCATAATTTTTTTGTCGAATCATGAAGTAATCTTATCCCAAAAATATATGTTGTTACCTTGCATATGAGTATACTATAGAAACAAATAGCTGTGTAGCTACTAAAATTTAATTACAAAAAAATGGTTACCCTTCTTGCCCTTATATCCTATACAACATATATTTGAGCCATCAAAATCGGTTGAGCCAATTTTGAAAAATTCAAATTTTTTGATTTTTTGAAATTTGTTTATAACTTTTGTAATAATTTTTTTACGAAGTTGGCACTTGGACAAAATTATTTATATAATGGTAGGAACGTACCCATAAAATTTTAAACACAAACAAGCGACGGCAGCTCACCCATTCTTACTTGTCTGCGGCCTTTCAACTGATAAATTAGAGAAAGAAAATGAAAATCAGTTCGAGAAGAGATCGATAAGCACCCTATAATTCGTAGGAACGTTGTCTAAAAATGACCGAAGTAACAAGACCATAATTGGGCTTCTAGAATTTTGACGCATGCTCAGATGTATGTTTTCTCTGTCCATCTTATTAGAAAGACCGACACAATTTAGTGCGTGGGCTGAAATTCTGGAATGTTACTTATGGTCCTACCAAATCAAATTCAATAATATCTTTCCACAGAAATAACAAAGAGAAATGGATGCTTTTGAAGGTTTTATATGTATACACTCACATAATATGGACAAAATAGGGAGAACGTGACGAAATTTATGTGTCACGGGACACACGATAGAATGAAACTTCAAAAGAATGTTTAAGTGGAATGAAATCATTAAATTCAAGGAGTTCACGGAATTCGCGGAATTCAACGAATTTATGGAATTCCACGTTGAAGGAATTCCTCGAATTCCGTGAATTCCATTAATTCCGTGAATTCCATTAACTCCGTAAATTCCATGAATTCCGTGAATTCCATGTATTCCGTGAATTCCATGAATTTCGTGAATTCCACGAATTCTATAAATTCCTTCAATTCCATGAATTCTATTAATTCCGTGAATTCCATGAATTCCTTGAATTCATTGAATTCCACGAATTCATTGAATTCCACGAATTCCTTGAATTCCATGAATTCCTTGAATTCCATGAATGCCTTGAATTCCATGAATTCCTTGAATTCCATGAATTCCATAAATTCCATGAATACCCTAAATTCTATGAATTCCATGAATGCCATGAATTCCGTAAATTCCTTGATTTCCATGAATACTCACACTCAGCCCGTTACCTTTCTGGAGCGTGATGTGACGTAACGCTCGAGCGTAACGTAACGTGACTCTTCTTATGGATTCATTCCTCGTGCTAAATTTCATACCACACCCTAAGAAGTTTCATTAAAAAAAAAAAAAAAAACATTTTCAACCTAAAAATCTATACAAAGACAGTTTTTGTGTAAAACTTCGACTGCCGATTACCATAAGCGCTTAGGTATTATATTTCATGTACTGCACATTTCTTCAAATAGATTTTTTCATACCGATTCTACATCCGGGCTGAAAATTATTCGAGGACTTCATGAGTCTGAGAAAACCCCCAATGGGCACAAACGTTAAATAACATCATTAGAACGGCTCAAAAACATCCTTAGTCAGTCCAAATAACTTTCCTTAAACGTACAATATTCCAGACAATATGAGGTCAAAATGCGAAAATTCAAAAGGGTGGTCCAATATAGCGGACAAAAATCCCATGATTGACCCGATATTACTGATAATTACTACTTGGGGACTTTTGTAGTCGCTGATTTCTAGTCAAAATGTTAAACTTCCAAATAATGGATCCAATAAGTCGGAAGAAAATGCAAAAATTTACCCGATATATCTAATAATTACTAGTTGGCGTTTTTTTCGGGTTGCTGACTTCGAATTTGAAGTGCACATCTCAAAATTTAAATAAAGGTACAATGCCGTCCGAAATTGTCTGAACGACCAGCACGAGTACTATTAAAAATCACTGCTAACTTTGAAAAGTGATTGCCCTTTCAAAAAAGAGCGAGAAGCTTTTAAAAACCAGTGAAAAGGCTTATTAAATTCCGCGTCGAATGAATTCTAATTGAGATATTTTTTTTACTTTTCGAGAAGAATATACCATGTGAGAAGTTAAAAAAAATGCAAAAATTTCTCGAATTTTATACCTCGATTTCAACTTGTGACATGAACTAGGAGATTTGTAGAAAAAGTCTGAAATTTTCACCACACAGTCTTTCAGGTCTTATCTTTAAGTTATCCCATTAAAACTTAAAAACTCTGTACGGGTTTTTGAGATACGACTAAAAATGTCCAAGCGTGTCTGCGTCGAGTTTCAGTCGCTTATACAACGAGGCTGGCCGCTGCGGTGATCGTCGACTGAAACTCGACGCAGAAACACTTAGAATTTTAATCTCATATCTTGGGAATCTGTGAATATTTTTGAATTTTTGTTGGCTTAAATTAAGACAAGATTTCAAAGATTACGTCCTGTCAACTTTAATTTTGTCCATAAGTTTCATAAGTGACAACAAGAGTTGAAGTTCAGGAACAAAATCTGAGAAATTCTCGGCGACCACCGCTCTCGCGGCCGACAGCTGTAATCGCCGACTGAACCTTGACATTTGAACTTTGGATATTTTTAGTCGTATATCGAGAACCCGTACAGATTTTTCATGTTTTATTGTCTTAAATTGAAGATAAGACTTTAAAGACTTTGTGGTATGAATTGCAGATTTTTGCTACTACTTTCCTGGGTCATGCCACAAGTTAAATTGAAGGTACAAAATTCGGGAAATTCTTGCATTGTTTTGCAACTTCTCACGTGGTCTATTCTCGTGGAAACATCAGAAATATTTCTATTAGAGGTCAATCGACGTTGAATTTAGTAAGCTTTCCAGTGGTTTTAAAAAAGAAGGTTTCTCTCTCAAGATTGTAACTTTGAATACGATTGTAGGTAAGTAGCTAGGCAGAAAGCAACAAACCCAATTCTGGTAGTATAAAATAACATTTATGTCAGACATAAATATAAATTGTAATTGCTTAGTAGTGTATTGTTTGATCCACCATTTTCAATTCGGATATTTCAACTTTGGATTCGAAATCAACAATCCGAAAAACCTTTAAAGACCACAAATGGTGAAATTTCATTTCGTATAAATAATGCAGAACTTAAAAATTTCGAAAAGCATCTTTGACAGCTTTTTTCTCCGAACCATGAAGTCCTAGAATGATTTTCTGTCCGGGTTTGGAATTGAAAATGAAACATCTATTTAAAAAATGCGTAGCACCTAAAATATGATACCTACATGCTCATGGTGATCGAAAATCTATATTGTATCAAAAAAAGTTTTCACAGGATATGATAAGGAATAATTTAATTTATATAGAAATTTATATTTAATTATGCGGAATCGCTACCGTCTCAATAAATGCATATATTTGTACTAAGAAAATAGTAGTTTTTAGCTAACGAATTAGTATAAATATTTCGTGAATTCGAGTAAGTAATTTTTTACTAATCTTTAGTTTCCCACTTTTCTCTAATTTCACGAGAAGATTTGTACGCGCAATTAGGGAAATGTCACGAATTCATAGGTTTAGACTTTTAGACAGCACTGTTCCTTGTGAGAAAAAAATTTATTTCAATTATTATACTCACCAATAGGATAAGGAAGAACCACTAATGTGAAACACAGAATAGCATTCCCGGTCTTCATTTTCTTGAAATTAGGAAAATCCACTTTTGACGATGTTTAATATAAGAGTTCAACTAATGAATATTCTCGAAAATGTTTCAGTACATATATACTTTATACAAGTCGCTGTCTGATTTGTCCTACTAAATTATTTGTATTTAATTAATCTGTTTCTCCCAAACTAAGGTCACAATTACACATCAGATTTATGACATTTTTATGTAAAGTATATAGAGGGAACAGCATTACTCATTACGCAATGGAAAGATCAGTATTTTTTCAAAAAGATGATAAAATTCAATCTTTCGTACAAAAAGAAAGAAGGTATGTGTAATTTATACTCATGTACATCAGGTTACTCAAAAAAAAAAAGTTTGAACTTCGTTTACGGTACACCACAGTCTCGTGAGGTCCCCGAAAAAAATGAACACTTTTTTTTCTCGATCGAGCAACATTACACGGTGCTGCCTACCCCCTCAGGTTTTTTTTTCATTAAAAACACCATCGTAATTTTTAATGAAATGATTGCAAATTACAGATATGCATCACTAAAAACTCTTCGCCGAATGTGACTTATGATATGATTTTTATTTTAACTCCCCTAAAACTTCCAGAATGTCAAAAAACCCAACCCCCTTAACAAGGATAAAGTATTTTGTGGTATTTTTTGTCGCAATTCTGACCTTTTTTAGGTGTTTTACAGACAATTTTTAAATGGCAAAATTTAAACATTCCATGTATTTATTTTAATAAAAAAATACTAAAACAATTATTACAATACAATACTAATAAGTTAGTAGTTAAAACATGTCATGAATAATAAAAGATAACAATAATAAATCAATAATATTAATAAAGTAGAATGTGAAGAATATAGAAGAATAGAACGTAACCATATTAACTCAGAGATAAAATTAATCATAATTATCCTGTAGTTTTCAAATGACATCCAGATGTGGAATTCGGAAAGAGAAAGTGCCTATTGAAACATTGACGAAGGATCAAAGGATGAGTCGTATAACTATCTACACTGTGGAAAATCTGTTCCAAATATCGCATAGAAAGCTATTACCATTTTCATAACTGACAACGTATGACAGTGATCAAAGTCAAAATAGTAAGGCGTCGTTCTAAGAACGCACAAAATCCGTAAATTTTATTTCACCATACCATTTTACCATTTTAAATTATCTATTAGTTATCTATTAATTACCTATTAACGCTGTTAATTTTCAATAAATTAAGTTAAGTTTTTTAATTGAAAAATTCCTATTCATTCTTGAGAAATTAAAGAAAAAATTTTTGGAGGTTAAGTTTGAGGGTGATTTTCACCCCTTAAATGGCCGAATTCAAACATAGCCATTAAAATGCATATTTCTTTTTCAGTATGATATGAAAATTTTTTAAATGTGAAAAAACTGTTTTTATTTACAATCTAATAAAGATAAATTTCACGGAAGTAGTAAACCCTCCTGAAAATGAGGGTGCTCATGTTATTTTATTCTTAATGCAAAATATTTGTCAGAATAAGCATTCGGAAATTTAAGTTTAAAACGTATGTTGTGATTAATTTTCCAAAAGCATTAAACTAACCGTAGGGGTAAATCAATCCCTGAATGATTTTTTTTAACCCCGAAACAAGTAAACTTTAATTTTTAATTTGATAATAACAGTACAATAGACAGTGGAATTCAGCTGATTTGAAAATTTATGTATAAAAAAATGTGGAAAAAATCACTTTCACCCTTGTAAAAAATAAGGGTTGCAACCGCTCGGTATACAAAATGTTTCGCAATGAGTCTTTCTTTGTAAGAAATAATCTGACGTTTTCTTGGTTGGAAATTTCGATTCGTTTTTGCGATATTAAAGAAAAACTGTTTTTGGGGTAAACTTTAAGGGTGACTTTCATCCCTTAAATCGACGATTTAGCAGGTAACAAAAAATACTTGTCTACTATTTTGTTATGTACTTTCCTTGTAAGTGCTTTTTTTACCTCTTCGGCAGTGATTGATGGACATTCCTCCTCAGATTGTATGAGGTTGTCGCAAGGTAAGGTGAAAACAAATAAAAATGCGTATATTTTCTAAATAATAGCATATTTTTTCTGATCACTTGTTTGACAATATTACAATCTTTTCTTTATGTAGGTAAAAAAAATATATGTAGATCTCATTCTTGACAATCGTGATCGTGATCGTGCAATCAGACTAGTAGTTTTTAAAGTATCTGTTAGGAATTTCAGAGAGTTGTTCAGCCGGGACAAGAGAATTTTGAAGCATTCAAGGTGAGAAGTAATTAACCAAATTATAATAATGGTTTCCAGCGATGAAGGTTCTGTGTCGCATTCAAATCACTCTTCAAGTTGTTAGAGACCGGTCGTGAAACGTAGAAAGAAAATTCCAGTAGAAAGGGTAAGAACCTTTCGTAAAGCTTGGTGTGATATGCCGGAATTTCGTGAATGGCTGATACCACGTGAAAGAAGTATTTTAAAAGCGAAATGTGCAATTTGTCCCCGTACTAAATTTAGAGCTCATTTCACCAACATACGTCTTCATGCAAGCACAGGCATCCACAAAGCAAAACTTCTTCAAACAGGTGAAAATGTCAATGTTTTGCCACATCCCCTTCCGCTCCCCCCGTCAAAGTCACTCTGAAAAAGTTAAATGTGCGGAAATAAAATTAGTTCACCTAGTTGCCGTCAATAATGTTGCACATAGAATTTGCTGACTGAGAGTGACTGAGAAAACACTAGAAATTCACAATGAACTAAATTTTCTGCTGTTGACGCTAAAGATTTTTCTGCCAAAAAGCTGTATGAGGCTTTTAAAGATTAATTTTTAGAAAATGATTTTCCGATGCAAAATATTGTCAGTCTTGCATGTGAGAACGTGCTACTCATGTTTGAATATCAATCTTTTTTCAATGATGTATAAGTTCATGTAGAATGACTTCATGAAAGATTATCTTCTTTTCTTAAAGTTTGTGCTAAATTACTTCACTGTTACAGTTCCAAACCAATAAAGTGGTAATTTACACATATCAGAATTCAGCGAGGAGTTTTTCTGACGAGTATGAGATAACTATTTAAAACTTCTGATTGATCGTATGTATCCTTTGCTCTTACTGATGAAGGGAAGGCAGATTTGCTCAAACTGACCTACATTAATTTTAAATTCAGTCCATAGAATTCCGGCAATCACACCAAACAGAGTTGGTATCTCATATTTGGGTACTCTCCTCTAGTAAAGAAGAAGATGGAGCTTTAAAAAGCAACCGGTGTAATTTAAATTAAATTAAGTAGATTCATTATATTCAATTGGATTGTATCTTCGAAACAAAAGTACTTTTGTTTCGAAGATACGATCCAATTGATTAAGAGTTTTTCAGGAAACATGAGGGCGAAAGGCTGTGGTATATTAGAAGACTGCCATATTATAAATATAGGCAATATAAAATAGTAGAATTAAAATATTCAATCAATTTTCTCTATGAAACGTAAGATTTTAGAATTTTAAATCTTATTAAGATAGTATATTTAGAGATTGTGATATTAGATTAAAACTTTCTATATTAATGTATAGAATTCCTGAAAATAAAACACGAATCCAATGATCAAATTCGGACAACCACCACAAAATGCTCCTATTGCAATTCTTAAAAACAAACAAAGTTTCGTTGGACAAAAATAAAAAAGAGGAAAGAAAAATGAGAAGGCAACCAACCAAATCCCCTTCCTTCTCTTTTTTATTTCTTTCGTCTTTTTTATTTTTATTATTATCAAATCACAATATGAAAGCATTTATAATATTTACCAACGTTTCGGTGCTTATACAGCACCCTTATCAAGGTAAGATAAATGAGGGCAGGTGGGAAAATCGACGAAACAACGGCGCTCTCTCCTCTATACCTGAGATCTAAGTATGAGTCAAAAGGCAAATCCGTCATATCACGTCGGAAATAAGAGAAAGCCACGATTCATGAAACCCTATTGCTAAATGTAATTGATCATACTAGAATAACTTTTGATTAATTTATCCTAATCAGTTTTCAAATTAATAGACGACTTATTTTGTTCTTTAATATAAAGCATTTCCATGAATGCTCTCTTTCTCTCCTTACTTTAAAATTTCAAAATTTTCCCAGTCAAACTCATGGTTAACATCAACAAACCCTTTTGTAGGTCTAGCAAGAACACTATTATTAGAACGTCCCAAACGAACATCACTTTTGTGTTCCTCCATCCTAGAATTAAGAAGTCGGCCAGTCTGTCCCACGTAAGTCATCTTACAGATCTTGCAAGTGATCTTGTAAACAACGCCGCCTTTTCAAATTCATCTAAAGGATCTTCACTAAAAGTTATTATTTAATCCATTTTAAATGTTATATGGAAAATAATATGAATCTAAAATTTTTTCAACATAAATTCAAAAGTTTTCGAAATTTGACCAAAAACGGGTGAACAAAAGTATCAAAAGAACTATGTTCTCTCAATTCCTTCTGATTATCCGTAAATAAAATGCTTTTTTGTTTGTTTTTGATTTGTTGAGTTCTAATTGTGACATGTTTCTCGAATAACGCTTGTGGGTAATGTTTAAGAAAAAGGATATTCCTAACAATATTCAAATTCTTTTTGTGAAATGAAACGTCGGACAAACCTAGAGCTCTGTCAACTAAGATTTTGATTACTGCAATTTTGTTTTGAGAGTATTTATTCATTTATTTTTGCAGTATTTTAAGATCCTAGTTTAATTTGTTTCTTATTTTTTTTTAAGACCACAGGAAGCTCTCAATTTTGCACTTTATTTCAGGCTGTGTCTATACCGAAATTTTGGTACGAATAGCCAAATTTTTTCGGTACTAGTCGACACTGGCTCAATTTTTATTATCCGCAATGATGATTTTTGTTCCTATTTTCTCATTATGAGCGTCATTATGTGACATCTCGGAATTAAAAAGAACTGTTCTGATCTGAAAACGTTATTTCCACGTATTTATCTAGTATTCTTGTTTTTTGCAATGGAAATTAAGTTCTTGATTGAATTCAACCCAACCCCCTTTGACGTACTTTGTACGTGTCAAATCCGGATTTCTAACTATCTATTTTTTCAAATATTTAACTATTTAAATTTTTTCTCTATCCAGATTTCAGTATCTTCTTCTGCTATTCTGCTTTCTTTTGTTGTTCTGCTGAAAAATAACTTATACCTAAACTCTATTTTTTATTTTTAACTAGAATTCTATCTTAGCCTCTTATAGCAGTATTTATCTTTATTTTAAGAATCTGGATCTTCATCAAATCTATCAAATTTATTTCACTTCGTCAAATGTAAATTATGATCAATATGCAAACAATATTTTTTTTTACTTAAATTAACTTAAAAATAATCGTGACTATTATGTACGTGAAGGGTTTAGAATTAATTGTTCTGTAGTGTCTGTAGATAAGTAGAAAAAAGATTTATTTTTATTGAGGGTAGTTAGACTTCTGTTTATCAGTCGGTCGAAGAATCTTCTCCTTCCTCTTTTATTGTCTCCAACTCCTTTTTTTTCTTCTTGATTGTGTATGCTGCTTCTTCTGCCCCATTCTTAATTTTTTCCAACTTCTCACGCTCTCTTCTGATTTCTGCCTCTTTTGTGCATATCGTTTGGCGTAGTTTTAAGATTCCCCGCATTTTCTCTATGTCCTGTTCTGCTCGATGTCTTCTCTTTCTTGAATCTTCGACTGTTTTGTTCCGCCATGATTTTAATCTTTTTCTATTTTCTTCCTATTCTTTTCTATATTTATTTATATCCATCATTTTATTTTCCTGTTCTGTTCGTATTTCCTCCCTTCTTACAGTTTCTTCTCGAATCTATATAATTTTTAAATTGATCCAAAAGCCTGTATGCCTCTTCCTTTTTGCATTCAATTCTTCTTCCCTAACATTTTTCTTTTTTGCCGTTTCATGTCTGTCTAAGGAAGGTTGAACTAGGTTAATTGTTGTAGCACTTGCTGCACATTAGCTTCATTTCTTCTTACTCCCTCATACTTCCGGAAATTAAATTCGTTTTTCTGGTCTATCTTGTCGTTCTTTGTAAATGTTTGTGTTATAGTTTTATAATCTTTAGTGGTGTCCAATCAATTTGTTCACATGCATGCCATCCAAAAAATCGATTTGAATTCATTTGTTAATATTATATTTTTCAATATCGTCAACGTTCCAATTACGTAATGATTTGGCGTTCCTTGTTTTGATTTAGTAAATGGTTGGTGAACTCTTTGCTATAATGAAAAACGATCCTTCAAAGTTTTTATTCAATTTTTGGTTATTCCTTTCCCTTTATTTGATAAAGTTTGATCGCTTTTTAAGAATTGTTCGCCAATTTCGAATCTTAACGGTCTACGCCTGAGATTTTAATATATAGATTGTGTTTCATTTGCGGAATCTAAATTTTTAAATACATCTTCTCTAATTCTTTTAATTTTCGCAACTTATCTACCCATTTTTCTGACACTTGAAGTTCTGTTTCGTTTTTGCCTTCCAAATCTTTATTTAATGTTTGTATCGGTAGGAGTTCTATACCTAAGTTTAAAAAAGCTGGTGCAAATCCTGTCAAAGAATGTCTACTTGTAATTGCAAATTGTTGATCATCTACGTTTTCATCTCATAAATTGTGATCTTTTTCTAAATACGTTTGAATTGCAGTTTTTATTGGTCTATTACATCGCTCTTTCGGATTTGTTTGTGTGTGATATTTAGGAGTTTTTCAATGTCTAAAATACCAAATTCTACCATTTAGTAAACATATCCACTTTTACACATATTTACACATTTACTTTCTGTTTTATTTTTTGACAAATATTACATTCCTTAACATACTTTAATGTCGCACAGTACATGCTGGCCCAAAAATAATTTTCAAACATTTTTGCATACATTTTTTCCATGCCTAAGTGTCCTGCTTGTTCATTATCGAATTTTCCAAGTAAATTTGGTTCTTTTAACTCTTTTGGTATCGTTAATTTCCACGGATTGCTGTCTAAATCTAAAATTGCCTTTAAAAGGTCCGGTCTATAGAAATATTTTTGGTTTCTTTGGAATGAAACCGAAGAGCCTATGACAAAGCCACTGGACGCGTCCTCGGGTTGCGGATAGAGGACCCCTGTACCAAGGGTTTCTGCTGAATATGGTTACAATAATTAATACGTATTCACGGACAATTGTCCAGGGATAGTCCCGAAAGAATTAACTACCGAACAGATGCGTAACAACCGTGCCGCGAGCTTAATGGCATCGTGGTGAGATGTCTTAAACGGTGACTCTGAGATACCGGGCGACCTCTCAGAGTATGCAGCCTTATTCTTGCATGGGGGCTCTACAAGGATGGATGAACCGTCTTCCCCAGATGCTCGTGGGAATGACAATAATGACACCAAGCAAACAGAGTCAATGCGCTGGACCGGCAAAATCTCATTACCCCATTGGCCCCTAAACGAGAAGGGTACATGGCGCGACTGCATGCTCTATGGTGCAAGAAACACCAATAGCTCTCGCATTTTTCGCATCAACGTCTGCGACAAGGTGCCGAGGAACTCTGGAAAAGAGGTTATATAAGCGAAGCGCCTACTCAACAACAGCCAAAAGAAGTAGTTAACAGAGAAGAAGAGGCGACATTGAGAACATCCGCGGGAAAGCATCCAATAAAAAGAATCATCAACATTCAGGTATCTCTCAAGCCCCAAGCTCTGGCTGAACTGGTTGACGCGCTTCATGGAGATTTTTCCGAAGAGTCCGACCTCTAGACCATCAATTTCTGTATGTGTGATGCAGCGAGAACTTTGGCGGATGCACATCGTAAAACAAAAAGCACCAGCTGATCATAAGTCCAAAAGGCGAATGCATCAACGACGATTTCTCACTCGAATTGCGGATCCGTCATCACGCTTTCAACAAGTCAAAGCTGCTGAGCAGCATTTTTTAGGGAAATCTCCGAAGTCCAGCATCCACTAAGTGAAGAGACAAAGAACATTAATAGCTTCAAGGAGCTGTACAGTGCGCTCATAACACCTGAGGAGAAATGCCCACCCATCAATACCGAGAAGGTGAAAAAAGTATTAAGAGGCATGAAGAACTATTCCGCTCCGGGACCAGATGGTATCAAGACCTTGTGGTCGAAGAAGTTTCCTTCAAGCCACCAGCATCTGGCCCGCATTTTCACCTCATATCTAATGTCGGAGAAGCCTATTCCGGAGTGGTTGGTGGAAGGGCGCACAGTGCTCCTTCCAAAGATGGGCAACTTAGCTGACCCGAAGAATTACAGGCCAATCACTTGTCTGAACGCTGTATAAGATCTTCACAGTTATCCTAAATTATAGGATTGTCCGAACAATCGAACCTGTATCGCGTGAAATGTACCAACAACGCGGCTGGATTGACTACCGGAAAGCTTTCGAATTAGCCTCCCATAGACTTGTTATCTGGCTGTTGGAAAACTTAAAGGCTCATCCGTACATCATGAGGTGCATAGAGAGATTGATGCTGCTTTGGAAAGCCATATTTACTATCTCATCTGGAAAACATCGTGTGTAGACTAACAACGCCACCTTACAAAGCTGTGTTTTTCAGAGTTTCAGGGCGATAATATGAGCCCTCTCCTCTTTTGCCTCACATTATCATGAATATCTCTCGCACTGCGCCATTCCGAAAGGTACCTTTGTGGCAAATCAGGATATCGAAAGCATAGGCTCACTCATGTATTTTACATAGTGTAACGTTATTCATTTTTTTCTTCTATCCTTTAATTTTCATAAAGTATAATTAAATGACCTGAAGATTCTTAAATTGAGACATATTTCTTGAATTGAGGGCATTAAATTCATTCATTTGACCTTTCAGGCCTTGAGGACAATTCTCATAGTTAATTTTATTGTTTTACTGTTAGATTTAATTGTATCGAGTTTTCCTCACATGAAATTAATTCACGAGAAAGCGGATTGCTCGACAATTTACTGTGTCCTGTTCAAGAAATTGGCTCCGAATATGCACGTCGGTTCCAGTCTTGAGAGGACGATAAATCTGAAACGAATTAAACTATTAGCAACAAGAATATTAAATGAAACTTTATCCGTCAATTGAGGTTCTCAATCTGCATTGAAAGAAATTTCACTCTTTTCGACTTTTAGCCCCTTAATTTTAAAGTAGTTTTCAACCAAGAATTCCCTTGAAATGTAATTATCCTCAAGCTCTGGGTCCAAAACAGCCCTTATTTTAAATGTTCTCATTTTTGTGAAATAACTTTAGAATTCCGTGATTTTTATAGAGGATGTAGGCACACAGAGATCACGCCTGAATTGGCCAATTAATTACCTTTAAATTATATCAAACCAATTTTATTTTAGTTCCTTAGATTTATTTGTCCTTATTGAATAATCGATTATGTGCATATTCAGTGTGATATCCTACAAGTTTTTCCCTCCCTGGCGAAGAACTGAGCATTAATTTAGCAGTAAATTTATTAAATTAGACGGTATTCCGTGCAAAATTGAGTGCAAGTTTTGTCCTCCGGAACATCGTCTTATTTTCCTATCAATTTTGTACTTCTGACTAGAGAGACATTTTTAGGTAACACTTTTTCTTTTTGTGTTCCAAAACTTCAAGTTAATTGCAAAGTTTTCTACCCTTTAAAAATCTGTTTCGTTTTGATTCCGAAAAATTCATGACCTTATGTTGGGAATTTTACTAATTCCTAAAGGTGCAATGAATTTTTCAGTCAATTCTCTTGCTCAATTAATGGTAATTTTGCGGGTTTAAAACTCCCTTGCCTTTACTTGTTGAATTCCCGAATGAAAACGGGTTGAAAAACTAGAGAAAAGGTTGTGGAAGCTGTAAAACACATCACCAAAAATTGATCACAAATTATCACCCCATACTCCTCATTGCCATTTCAGATGTAATACTCCAGAGTGGTTGGCTAGCATCCTTAAGCTCTCGTATTAAAACGAGTTGGAAAAGGATGAGCGATCTAGGGATCTCTAGCTACACTCTCACGCATCCCATCACTGACAACTTTAGAGATGGGCAGATCTTTAAAAGTTTAAGTATGTGAAAAAATTATTTGTTATTCCTAAATTGGAAACCTGTAAAAGAAATTGAATTTGTCCTCGGTTCTTAGCATTAAGTCGTACCTGAGCTAGACGGTACCACTTGCATTGGCGAATGGATTTCTAAGTAACGCGATCTATCAAATTAGCCAAACGTCAGACGTATGTTCCCTCTGAACTGGCAAGCGCTGACTGGCGATTCGACTGATCCTTGGTAATCACGAAGGTCCCGTCGTCGCGGGTCCTCGTACCCCTTCTCTCCAAGGTGGTTGCGCACACAACCGCACCTGTTTCGCGTAGCGGTACATATGACCTATATAACTCTTTCGCCCAGGAATTCGCAAGTCACTCAGTAGCGTACTTATTTTCTATTTCGCCCGCTTTTGAGTGTAATTCATAAATATAAAATATTTATTTTATACTGAACCGTTTCAATAGATGATCTCAAGATCTATGCTGGAAATAAAGAGCAACTGGATCTAGCTCTAGGGATTGTCGAGGCGTCTCTCGACAATTCGTCTCGGCAGATTTGAATGGAACTGGGTTAGAAAAATGCGCCAATTTGAAGCGAGGAAAACTTAATGGCATCCCTGAAGACCCTGATCTCGTCAACAGAAGCGCTATACGACACATTGGCGCTGGGGAAACCTATACATACCTGGGCGTGCCACAGAGCCGCATTTAGGACCTAACATCTATAAAGAATGTTCTTCGCTGCAGATAGGAACGTCTTATCAGACAGATTTGGTCCTGCGAACTGTCGACGATGAACAAAGTATCTGCAACGAACATGATTGCCGCCCCGATAGTACTCTATTAATTTGGAGTGGTTCCATGGAAGAAGGACGAGTTTACATCCCTTGATATTAAGTCCTGGGATACTGAATTTTGAATGCCTTTACAACAGGATTATTCTGGGAACAGCATATTATATAGTGGCAAATGGACGAAACCTCTTCTTAAAATGGTTCGGGAACACGAAGAAGTGGGCAAAGGAGCGTTTATGTACAAAGCAGCAGAGGAGGTTCCTGAAACACTTGGCCTTGACTTCGACATCAGGGGTGACAAAAATGCATCAAACATTATCCATCTCGAGTACTCACTACTGAAGCCCCGGATCAAAGAAGCAGAGGAGAAAAACTTTATTTCGCAGCTCCTCGACAAGAGAATGCACGTTATCTTCCACGGAAATGTGAAGGATTAGTCAATGTCGTATGAGCTAATGTTAACTTTCCTCAAATCACCCGGATTGAAGTCGGGCATGAAGGGTTTCATTTTCGCACGTCAAGAAGGTGCCATTTCCATAATGCGGCACTAAAAGTGTTTTATTACCATCTCTATAACTCTTACGGTATTAGCTCTGGTACGGCTCTGACATACGCTCCTACGGAAAAAGAGTCGATTGTCGAAAATGAGGACTGCCGCATATACTCGAGCTTGACATAATTTTCCTTGACATCGAGAAACGAACCATGTTCTTCATCGAATTTTCGGCACCAGCTGACAGAAACATCACAGCCAAGGTGAACGAAAAGAAAGAGAGGTATAAAGACCGTATAAGGGAGTTGCGATAGTTATACCCGGAATATTCTGTTAAGCTAGTCGGCCTGGTCATCGGGGCTCTTGGAGGTGCCAAGCTTCCACTGAATAATAGCCTGAAAAGCATCCCTGCGTGTCAACTAAATGCTCAGACACTTGCGGCAAAAATTCAGAAAGCGTTTGTCCTTAGGTCGCACCGTGTTTTCAGGGGGCACGATACTTTTTCCGGATTGTCGTATTAGTTATATCTATTATTTTTTCTTATAATAATTTTCTACAATAATTTTTCTAGAATTGCAAAAAAATTAGAAAAAATTTATCATAGGAAAGTCATTATTGACCAATACTGAATTTCCTGTAATATTTTTTCGCAAACGTGTCATGACCATAAAAATGAGTCAACAACCCCTTGATCAGTTTTCAAATTCAGGAAAAGCAGTTAAACTCAAAAAATTTGCAAAAAAAAATCAAATGCTTTATTCTCTTGAAAAATAAGTCGAGAGGCCCGCTCTACCCTAAAAAAATGTTGTTAAGTCAGGACTCGGGTAAGTATTAAATAACCTCAAAATAATTCGGAATTTTTTATTTCTTGAATTAAATAACATTACCATTTTTTATTTTTAAACATGATTCACAGAATATCTGTCATCAGATATGCTTTGGTGCAATTCGCGGTCTTTTACTACAACCCTCATGTGGATCATACTTTCGATTTCTCATATCCGCTTTAGTTCTTATTATTTGACAGCCTGGGGCGGAAGCTCCAACTATTTCTCCACTATAATTCTTGTGCACAAAAAATTGTATGCCATTCGCAGTAGCAACATGCGTTTTAACATAACGACGCGCCTCTCCGGGTTCGGGACATATATTCCCATTTAATTTGAAAACATTAACGAGGCGTCTATACTCATCTCGTTCAAACATGAACTGCAAATCTGTACCTGTTATATCAATTTGAAAAAATTTATCGTACTCTCCCTCTTTATCAGCAATTGCCTGAACATCGTCATTTAACATTCGGACCGAGTTACGCCCTCTTGGCAGAATATCTTTTTCTATGTGAAATTGTTCCTCTGGTACATGCATGATGAGTGTTGGTCGCGCGTCGTGACTTACGACAGGGGCTTGCAGTTCAGGACCGTGTCCAGCATTTAATTCTAAGAGAAAAATAGAGATGTTAAGAGACCGATCAAAAATGACGTCACAAATAAAAACATCCACCCGTTCTTTCAAGTTCTAGAAACATGACAACCAGATAGTTGAACTTTCAAGCAAAAGAGATGAATTTTCAACAAAATAGTTGAACTTTTGAAAGTACATTTTTTATGATGGCAATATGGCCGATCGCTTGTCTGGTCGTGAAATTTCGTGTCTG